>WBNO01028792.1:36617-126255 GCA_013400575.1 Peucedramus taeniatus | reverse complement strand
AAAAAAAAAAAAACCAAAAAAAAAAAACACCAACACATGTACTTGTACCAAGTAACAGATTTTAGAGTGTTTTTAACTTCTTTTTGTATTTCATTTTTTTATGATGGTTTTGGTTTTGGTCTTGGTCTTGGTCTTGGTCTTGCCTTCTTCCAATTGTTCAACTTGGAAAACAAAAGACTTCAAGATGACCTAATTGTGACCTTCCAGTACTTGGAAGGGAGCTTACAAGAAAGATGAGGAGAGACTTTTTGTACTAATAAGAGGGGATGGCTTCAAACTGAAAGAGATGAAGTTTAAATTAGATATTAGGAAGAGGTTCTTTACCGGGAGGATGGTGAGGCACTGGAATGAATGTGATGTCTAGAGAAGCTGTGGATCCCCCACCCTGGAGGTGTCCAAGGCCAATCTGGATGGGGACTCTGAGAAACCTGGTCTAGTGAAAGAGGAATTGGGACTAGATGATCTTTAGGGTTCCTTTGAACCCAGGCCATTCTGTGATTCTCTGACTTTTATTGGCAAGGACTAAGTTTTGTCATAAGAGACCTTCCAGGTCCTGAGCAGGCTCAAGACAGCTGAGTGCAATACTGACATAAATACTAGGCAATGGTTTGTATCTCCTTGTGCCCACTGCAGTGGAACTGGGCCCAGACATTTACCTTGTAGAAAAGTTGTATAAAATGTATTGCAACTTCAATTAATATTTACTTAGTTCCACCCCTCCAATATCATACAGTCTTTAGAACTAAATGAATCTTGAGGTTTTTTCTATGTTCTTAAACCTAAGTTAGTGCATGCTGGGAACAGTCTAATTAGCTGTTTAGTGTGAATCTGAGAAATTCTGGAAAAAAATGTATAATTTCAGTCTAGTTCTGTGAAACTTTCCATCAAAACTGACAAAAAACACCAGAAATAACATTTAAAAATACGTAAAGGAGCTGATGCAGTAATTTTTCCCCCAAGAAATCGAAACTGCCGACATCCAGTGCAATTGTTTAGCAAAAACTGAAGTTCATTCCTATAAACAGTAGTTATATCTCTTTAATTAAAGCTAGTTAGACAACTAACTTATATCATCTGATGGAAACTTCTTAGTGGGTAATCTTGCAGTGGCTCAGACACAGTTTTTACTTGTAAATTTACAAATTCAACCAAATCAACAAAATTTCACCTAATTTGAATGTGTACACTGCAGAGCATATATACCAAGCCACTCAAAGTACTCACTTACTTCAGACATGAAAGGATATGGCCTTGTGGTATTTAAGATGTTTAAGATGCATAGAATTTTAGTCAGTACTTTGACCCATAGCCTCCTAAGAATTAATTTTTGTGTGCTCCATATGCCAGAAGAATTTGCTGCACAATATCTCTAAGATAGAGAAGCCAGAAAGAAAGGCACCCTACTGGTTTTGTTCTACTGCTTATGGCTTATTCTTTTACCTCCTTCCAAGAGACCCTTGACAGTAAGTCTGAGCCAGAGATAAGCATAGTTCTCATCTGTAGAACTCAGATCCAAAACTTTATTCAGGTCTTAAGGCATTTTTTTTTTCTTATAACTTCAAATATTTAGGCAATATTAAAGACTTAATAATGAGACTAATAGAAGTTAATAAGAGATAGCAGAGAGACTTCAATTCGAGCAAAGAAAGCTCTTAGCTCTGATTGACAAAAGCTGGATGCAGCCTTATTATTGGTGGTGTTAACTCTATTGACCAGAATCTAAATCCCGGAATATTAATACATGCCGAAATATAAAGAACATGAGCTGAAATTCAAATTATTTCTGACATTCGTTAAAAGTCTAGTCGTGAGTTTGCATTCTGTGGAGTGTCAAAGCAAAACGTATGCCCTTACAGGGGATCCACTTTAAATTATTCTCTTATATTATTTTTTAATTGTGGTTAATTAGTTAACCTTTAAAGTGCTTTTCTCAATATGCCTCTTTGAAATTAAATGCTTATAGTTTCAAATTCAATTAAAAAACTGGAAAAAAAAAAACGTAAAGCATATGTTTGGTTAACATATGTTAAAATATACCTCAAACTATTTTACATACTTCTATTGAAAAAAGAAACAAAACCCTCTAGGGGGAAAAAATTAGTGCACCATGGAAAAAAAGTATTTTCCTAAATACAAAAACTTTCCCTTTAATATGATACCTTGCAAACACTGAGACACTGATCAAATGTTCTGTTTCTCCACTGTTACCATAGCATTAATTCATGCCCAAAGCATTCTCAGTTGAGTTCTATATGCATAAAACTAGTTGATATTTTTAGTAACACTTTGTTCAGAGACCATCCTAGTTTCATCTGTGAAATTTCACAGCCTAATGTTTAATATTCCCACTAAATTTTAGGACAAATGAGATGGAAGAAAGACTCTGGAAACTCCAAATTTGTAGAAAGCTTAATATGTCAAGTCTGCTCCCAGTAACAATCTTGCATTTTTTCCCTTCCCTCTCTAAAAACACAGTTAGTCCATGAGTAGGCAGGATTTTTTTCTCAAAGGTCTCTACTTTTCTCAAATAAAGGTAATAAGGATAAAAAGACTTGGGGACAGGCAGATTTTCACTCTTTCATTTTAATTAATCCCTGAAGTTTCTGTCCAGCGTTACAGAAACTGGGAGGTCTGACCTTTCTCAAGTGTTCCCAGAGGAGAGGTAGATAAGGGATAGGTTTCAATAGCTGGAGCTGTAGTACTCCTGGGCTTATTTCTCTCTGCTGAAAAGGCCAATTTGGAAAGGGCCGAGGTTGGGGCACACAGGAGCAGACAGCACAAGGTGGGGAGAGAAAAGAAAATAAAGAATAAAAAGAAAAAAAGAGAGAGAAGAGGAAAAATCAAAACTAGATACACTTAAAGGCATATTAAAGTTAGTTGCCTAGCTCAGCTAGTCAGTTATGCTTCTCTTTAGTCATTGAAAGGACATGTGATGTCCACTTCCCAAGATGATTGTTTCCATTGCAGGAAAATAAACAGAGAGGTGCTTAAGACCCGCAGGATGAATAACCTGGGGCAACTCCAGAAGGGACTCCACCATGATGGCCCATCAAGATCCCTCAGGATCTCAAACAGTGACCATCAGAACGCCCCATCTCTTCCCAAGGGAATCTAGAAAGTGTGTGTTAGACACTCAATTCTTTAGCCTGCCAACAGAGGACATGGAGCCTGCTCTTTATCTGATACTCAGTGGATAGCTACATCTTTCATGCAGTGATTCCCACAAGCAACACAAAAAATATTCTCAAATTCAGGAGGCCTCTCAGAGAGTCAGTCCTATTCTCCAAGTTTCCAAATGATCCCCCTTGTGCCTGCCCCACACACACAAAAGGACAGGCAGACAGTGCTGAGGGGCACTGTGGTGGCCCTGTCTACCAGTTATATCCAAAGGAAGCAAATCACAATTCAGGGCACTACAGGAACTTATCTGACTCATGGATGCTTTACAGTTATAAGGCAGCAGGACAGGGTTTCCTTTCTTTTTCTGTTTCAAGCTATACAGCAGCACATAACAGGCTTGGCATGGACATGAAGGGAATGAGCTTAGATTGTTACCAGCAGTTCTTCTGTTTCTGTGCCATCTCTGTTTTCCTGTCACCTCTAGCTCTCTGGCCAAGGACAAAGGCTCATAGTTTGGTTCAACCACTGCCTCTAAGATTCCCAGCTTGATCAGCTGTAGTGATAATGAGTAGATGGTGGGAGTTACAGAAAGAAATCCGTGTTTCCACTGCTGAGCACTGCTGTTATTAGTATCAATTAAAACACTGCTTTGGAATCTACTCTCTCTGTCCAGCTGAGAGCTCCTGCCCAAAATTTCTTCCAGTGTCCAGCTTGGCTTCCTCTGAGTCATTTAAGAATTAACATGCTCAGATTAACCTCCATCACTGGATTAAAATTCTTGCATTAGAATATTAAATGTCTATTCCACCTGTTCTGGAAGTATGTGGAAGCTTACTGCGCATAGCCCTGTGTTAACACTTACAGAAAGCTCTGAAAAATTTGTTAGAAAAATCTAACAGGACTGAGGAAGGGTGATGCAGGCAGAATAAGCACAGGGAAGCAATGAAATATAAGGGGTAAGCAAGGCAATATCCATCTTTAACCGACATTATATAGCAAGGCAATGCCATAACAAGAGGCACAGCACAAGCAGACACAGTTTAAAGGGAGGGAGTTTAAAGACCTGCAAATATCTATGTAGCAGGTATCACCTAAGAAGAGGTGGCTGAATTTGGGAAGAGTATATTTTTTATTTGCTTAGGTCTTGGGAAAAAAAAAAAACAATAACAACACAGATCTCAATTTATAGTAATTTTTCACTTGAGAGAAATTTGCATTTTGTATGAAGAAAAAGAAGAAAACAGTAGCAAGGAGGGACTAACTATCACAACAGAGTATAATTAGCACTACAATGAGTAAATGGCCACCCTACTTAGGGTGTGGAAAGTCTTAATAGAGACAAATAGCATGGCTGCCTGTCATGGTACATGAAAAAACAGCTTCAGCAGTTCACTGAATCATAATGTAATGACTGCAGAGAAAAGGTATCTGATCAAAAGGAGTGTTTTATCTATGTAGGACATTTTTGTCCTGAAAGCTGTCGGAATCACCATCCACTTGAATCCTAGAGCCTATTCATCTGAGTTGAACAACAAAGAACTGCATCTTGCCTATCCTTTGTGTTCAACATGAAAAAGTATCTTGACCAAAAAACAAGTAAAGTGCCAGTCTTGCAAGTCAGCCCAAGCTTGACTTAATTTAAGGGCTTTCAGTAAATTTTTGATCAGATGTAGGTTTAACCCCAAACATCTTTCACAAGCACTTTTAGGACAGAAGTAATAAATTAACTGCATCCCTTTCACACATGTCTAGCTCAGTCCCTGCACTAGAAGGGAATGAGTAAATCCTCTTTTGTCCAAAGGGCAGAAACATTTCAGCAAAGCAAAAGGAATCCCTCAACACAGCTACCAAGCTACCATGTAGGTCTACCACATCAGTGGTGTGCAAGAAGAACTTAGTTTCATGATGGCCCAGTTTTTGTATCAAGGCAATTCTAGCCATTCACAGCTCATAACGTGGTGTAAAATAGAGTCTTTGTAAAAATTCCTTAAGTGAAATCTATAAGGTAATGGCAGGTACACATTTAAAGGGTATTCAGGACTTTCTCTCAGGTTTTGTGTGTTGTAAAATTAGTCATTAGCCTTCCTCCAATGGATCCAAGCCACTGGTTTTCCTTTAACAGAAGTTCTACAGGTACAGTGGACTGAATCAGTACATAAAGTCATCACCATTCCCCTGAGAAGACAGCTGAAATCACATGCCAATTAAATTTTTTCAATGTGTTCACCTAATAGCAAAATATTACACAGCCCAGTAGTGTTCCATATATAAAAATAGCTTTCCAGAAATAGCAGCTCTGCTGTATTGGAATTTCCCAGAGGACCAGTTACTGTTGTTTTATATGTTAACACACTTGCTGCAGAGTGAAAGTACTGAAACCAAATACATTAAGCAGTAGTTTCCTTATTGCCTACAAATGGCATTTAAGCAACAGTAATACTGCTTTAGACTTGAAAAGCTTGTGCTTTCAAAATTTTGGCAAGTTGTTGGAATAATTCTGTGCTCCATTCCCAGTGCATAAATCTCAACACAGTAGTTATATTCTCAGTCAAATTACTGCAAGGGGAGGAAGCCTTGCAGTTGTCTGAGTGCAATGAGTTTGGCAAAATAGCTTTATTATTGTACTTTTTAATCTGACTTGTTTTTTCTCCACTGCTCAGCAAGAGCAAGTAATCAGAACAGAAAATGATTCCAAAATGTAAATTAGTGCGTCTGATGTAGGGAACCAGTGCATACAAAAAGTACTGTATCAAAAACAT
The DNA here is from genome assembly GCA_013400575.1 of Peucedramus taeniatus. Taxonomy (NCBI): domain Eukaryota; kingdom Metazoa; phylum Chordata; class Aves; order Passeriformes; family Fringillidae; genus Peucedramus; species Peucedramus taeniatus. The sequence goes on along the minus strand of WBNO01028792.1, from coordinate 120,376 downwards.
TTCCTTTTCTAGTTCACTGCCGGCAATCCAAGCCTTGAAATTAAAGAACTGCTTTTCTAATTCTAGTGTTACAGTAGTGTTTCCTTTAACTATGAAGTACATGGGCACACACATATCATGTATCTTTGTTTAGAGTCCTGCAGTTTCTATTAAATTTAATTATTTCTTTCTGTTTCTAGGGTAGCTTGAAAACAAGGGCAGTTTCTATTAAATACCATAACATTCCACAGAAACATACATGCTAAAGGCATCTGGCAAGACGTGGCTACAAAATGAAGTCTTACCAAGACCCTGCACTACTGCATGCAAATACATGGAAGATGACAAGAGCTGAGGCATCTCAATGCTAACAGCTTAGACTTTTAGCCTAATGAAGCATATATTCAAAACAGTTGAAACCACAATCCTTCAATCACTGCATCTTGAAAATGCCATTACAGTTATTCTAATGACTGTGTTAAGAGTTCAGAACCTGCAGGGTCAAACCTCTAAGTAATGTCGACAGGCATTNTTTTGTTCAGTTGTCTTAGCTATTTTTTCTGGCATATGAATTTCAGGTTATGGTATTTAACTAAAATGGAAATAAGAATAGGAGCTAAGCATATACTGCTAAAATTTCAGAATACATTACTTAAAAGATGCCTTCCACTGTTGCTTAATAATTAATTTTTTAGGAAAGAGAGTAGATAACATATATGTAACACCACTGAGGTATAGAGGTATAAGGACTACAAAGGATAAAAGTATTTCACTCAAAAAATATGGAAGAGTGGATCAGTAGGTTCACAAAGGGTCGCTAAACTCTGTAAAAATTCAAATATGGATCTGGTTGCAGAAGTTGAGCTCCAGCTCCTGCTTTGACACAGTGCCATGTGATACAGGGAAAAGATCTGACCCTGACCCAATATATCATTAGAATCCCTGTGTATCAGGGAACATGTATTGCTTCACTGGCTTTGCTGTAGCTATGTACAGACACTATTATTATTTATTATTTGCATTATGGTGGCTGCCTTCAACAACCAGGGCTTGAGTGAGCTAGTCATTATAGAGACATTTACAGGGCTCACAGTTTTCATGAGAGGCAGTATATCAAAAGAGACAAGCATGATTGGGAAGGATGACATTACAAACGAGCAAATCGAGCAGGGAAGTCTGCTGAAGTCACACAGTGTCTGTGTGTAAAATTATAATCATCCCAAAGCATATTTCAAAACAACATTCTATATTAGGCAGGAAGGAGACACATCTGGACAATGGAAGATTTTAAGTATTCTTGTTTGAGCAAAGTGCATAAAATTTCTAAGAATTTCTTCACCTTTCTGCACACCTGCCATTCTTCTGTGGAGGGTTTTTTCTAAACTCATTTCATTTTTAACAGATTGTGATATGTATTAGAGTCATGGACAGAATGAATAAATCACAGTCACCTAAATTAATTTTTTCTATGTGGTACTATCATTTTGCTTGATTTATTATCATTATGCACATAACAGTTTTAAAAGTTAAGTAACATTAGATTATTGGGAGAAAGAGATACCAAACATCCTTTATGAAACTGGCTTCTGTTCTCTGTTTGAGTTTAATAAGAAAGTATTTGTTGAATAAAAAGGCTTTTAGCCTTGGACCAAACAATGCTTCTTGGAAGAGCCAGTCATTATTTCATTGGATGTGATCTTGAAAGTGAGGCATTTGCCCTGAATGCAGGGCAAAGCAAAAAAGATGCATTTCAAGTGCATCAACAGCATGCTTCTGTAACAAAATTGTCAGCAATAATGACTAGAAGCATGAAAAGAGTGGAGCTATGCATATGGCATCATGACAGCATAAGGAAAAATAATTATTTCTGAGAAATTTTATTTATTAGAACTAGATATGTTCTTTGATGTAGTTCTTGACTATATTTTCAGCTATGCTTTAAGATCATTTAGGACTTTAAGCTAAATCCCCATATTTAAATTCTCTCAAGTATTAAGTGTGCTTGAAAAAAAAATTTCAATCCAGAACATAATTTCTGAAGTTAGCACATTAAATCATATCTTCAATCCAAGCATACCAGTGTAACTTTGAACTGAATTGAATTTTGCAGGTTTTGCCCAAACTCTGACTCCTATAAAATGTTTCAAATATGATCCTTAGAACTTAATACCATAGTAGCTACAAGAACTAAAAATCAAGCTTCAAAAATCATATAAAATTGTCTTTACAGCAAGTATTCACTGTGAAAATGTAGCTAAAGTTATCCAAATCACCAAAACTTCTATGTTTAGATTCTTTTGCCCTGCTTTAAGATGTCACAATTATGCTTCATATGATTTGAAGCTTTAACTGCTTAAAAAAATTGAAGCTTTAACTGCTTTAAAAAACGATATTTGCTTTAACTGTCTCCATAGCTAGAGTCATTTTTTTCACCATGCAAATTAATAAGCCCATCAAAGACTTCTGTAATAGATGGGAATAAGCAATATGAAGGGTGCAAGAAAATCAGACAGTACTTGGTAATGTTTCTGATTTTACAGTGAAACTCAATTGACAGCTGAGCTTTAACCATAATTCTTTGATTATATGAAAATCCAAGTTTTCCTATTTTCCTTTTAACAAAAAGAAGAAGAAATATTAGTGCTACCAACTTCCTATTTCTGTAAAAGAGATTGAAATTAAATCCTAAAAATATTCAAATCTTGTACATCCTTCAAAATAACTCCAAGTATTTTTTTACAATTCCATTGCTTTAAAGCTGTGGCCCTTTTGAAGAGAAAACCAAGGCTGACTTCAGTAGTTTGGTGATATCCCAGTACTTGGGTGTTTGAAAGCAGATGATCAAGTAAGAAGATCCACTCTGTTCTCTGATACAGCAAAGGCTCTTCTTTTAGCTTCATTGATATGTCTCACTGAAGAGAAAATCTACCAGAAATTTACTGATGCATTATGATAAAAAGTTCTTACAAATATCCCTGTTGCAATATCTGCAGCAAAGCTGAGATGTTTTTCAAAGCTACTTATACATATGAAACAATACAGAAAACTCAGAGTTTCAGCTTCAGCATTGCCCATGTAACTAAAACACCTGTCCTTTCTCCAGATATCTCATTAATGATTATAATGATTAATACATCTGAGTTTAAAGGTAAAAGTCAGAAAGCAGACATTGAAAGCAAATGACTAACACTGCTTTGGTCACCTAACAACGTAGCAAGGCTCTATCTGTGTGTAGGGGGATGTTTCTAAGAAAGAAACACACAATACATGAGGGAAAACTCCAAAACATCAGCCTTCCTGACACTGATAACAGTACTGTTTTTTAAAATAACATAAGCAACTGCTAATTCAAATGCTGAAGATAAAGGACATCTGATTTGAAAGCAATACTTCTTCCTGCTTTGGATATTTTCCTTAGAATGGTCTCTGCAGGTAGTTCAACCACAATCTATCCAAGAATCTTCTGGTACAAGGCTAAGCAAATTTGAGGAGAAAGACCAGATTACATGTTTTGCACTCCATAAAATTGTGCAAATGTTTCCATAGTGGACAGTTTTGAAATCTGAAATGCTGCTACAGGTTCTCTAAGCACTATGCTAAATAAATGGTAAATTTATATTTCTAGAAATTGAAACATATCCTGTTATACTAAATGCTCTTAGCACAGTTACATAGAGATTGCACCAGGGAAAAATTTCAGTAGCAAATTAAATTAAGAAAACCTTCCAATTGAGTTTTCAAAAAGAGATCTTGGACGCTTTTTATTTTTGTAATGGGAACAGACGATCCTTTTGGATATTCTCTCTGAGGCTGAATATCCAATTCAATTACCAAAGAGCTGAATTAGAGAAGTTCTTATGAATAAACAAAAAGCCATTTCTTTTGACTCTTGAGCAAAACATACTAGAGAAGCATTCAGCCTTCCTGTGTAACCATAGTGACATTGCTAGTTCATTTCTAAATATTTCCAGGAACAAACAACAATAAGGATTAACTTAAAACTTGAAGGAAGTAGATTAGGATTTTTTGCAATTCTATGATCATTATTATACAGGATCTTAGACAAAGGAAACATCTATTACTTTCTTGGGCATGCTTGTGCAGACTTCCCCATGAATTTCAATGAAGAATATCTGACTATTTGCTTAAATGTAACAAGAACCTTGAGAACTTTAACAATATCAAACCACTGCTATTTTTATGACTCTACAAACTGATATCTAAATCAATTATATTTGGACAGATTAGAGCAGAATAAGAATCTTCAGCATTGTCTAAACCTCTACTGAATTGTTTTCAGCTACATTCATGTCTGCTACAATTCAATTGATAGGAATGTTTCTACAATTGCAATGCATGTTGGTCTTAGAAAAGCACCTAAATTTAAATGCACATAGCTTAGCATTTTGTAGTGCTTTTAATCCAGTACTAGACAAAGAAGGAAATGCCAAGTCAAATTATTCTGAAGTTCGCCAGGTTTTAGCTGGCAAAATTACTGGCTCGTGACACAAATCTTTTCAAATGTGATGAAGGGTAGAGAGAACTACTGAGAAGTCAGTTTCTAGATTTTAGCAATTGTGGAACTTCGCTGTAAATGGGCAGAACAAGTATTCTTTAACGTCTTCCTATTATCATGCACTCCAAATCCCCCAAATACAAATTCTGATGTGGGATCTGAAAAAGTAATCTAAAATCAAGTATGAGGTTCCATTCTAGTTAATAATTACCAGTTATTTTATCTTTGTGATGATCAGCCATATAGAATCTACATAGCCTTGTACTGTATCTATGTACATCAGCTAAAAGTATCACAAGAGCATTTAAGTTGCATTTCTACCTTCCTCTTTTGTGAGTTCTTGTCTCCCAGGTCTCACAAAAGACTGTCAATTACTAAACAACTCACATGTAAAGAGTATTAATGATAACCTTGAATTACCTCTGCCCTTGAGAATGGATATGGCCTATCCAGAAACTTTTCCATGGGTTTCATTACCTTTCCCAGCCCCTGTATTGGTTTTAAAAGAGCATTGGAGTCAGATGTAAACAAACAAAAGTTTTTAAACAAATACTTTTCTCCATTTTTTTCCCCTCTGGGTCTGTTCCCAGACTATTGTATGAATTACTGGGTGTATCCTGCTGTTATTACGCTCTATGGGAGAATAGTCATTTACTTTCCTGCAACCTGGATCAGACTACAAGTTACATTACTGAAAGTTTCTGCAAGGAGGAGAATATTTTATTATTAACAAATGAAACATCCTCACTTACCTCAAAACAAAGCTAGGTAGAAGCAAATAACAACAAATATTTAGTTCTTATTATAAGTCTTTCTCCTCATCATAAGGTCACCTCTAATAACCATTTACTGCTGTCTTATAAAAAAATGCAAAAAAATTATTCTCCAGTATTGTTAACTATTTGCCTCTAGGAAATGCCGTAAAACATGGGTTCCCACTTTATAGGGAGCTATACTGCTTTTTGCCTGTATAAAATTAATAAATCCTAAATTCTGGCAGGAAAAGAACTAATAACATGACTTGTTTCCAAGTTCCTCTCAATGGCTGTGCTATTGGGCAGTTGGCCCAACATCACAGCACTTTGTTACAGTTTTAAGCCACCCATTTACTCATCCCATGCAGCATAGGAGCCTACCACTGCCTCTTCCAGTAAAATCTTTTCCTCAGTGGACTAGCACCAGCAAGATGGAGATACACTAGTGGTGTAATGGAAAACATCTGGCTCATTTGATAGGAAAAAAAAGAGGGAACTGAATTTAAATTAAAATCCTCTTGAAACTTTGAACCGCAAAATAGCATTTGTGTTCTGTTGAGAAATTAAGAAACCTCCTATTTATCAGCATTAATATGAGATCTTAAAAACTCATGTGATAAATAAAGCATTTTTTTAAAAAATCCTGTTGATGTGATATTTCATTTACTTGGAAGGCATATTTGACAAGAAAGAGGATTATGAATTTTTTTCGTTTCCCTTTTTTTGACAAATATGATATAACTGGTGCAAGAACTATTTCAAAGGGAATTGTGGAAGCAGGTTTACTAAAGATGGAAGTGAGCTACAAGAAGAAAATATAAAGAGCAAAAAAAGAAAGAGAGCATTTAAGTGGTGCTGGATTAAGGCAACTGAGAATGTTTGAAACCAGGAAAAAGTCAAAGATCAGAATATGAGAAAATTGAACCCTACTGGACTTGCAGAAGAAGCTACTAAAGGGATTAAAAAATTAAGGTAATGAGGGACATATAAGACAATTTTTTAGCAGCATTTCAGAGACTGGATTCTAAAAGGCAAGGGCTGTAATGTCGGACCACAATAAGTCCATGTAGTGAGGGTAATGAAGATTAGGGGTAGGGGTAGTTTAATAAGTAATCAAGTATAACAATTCAAAAGCTTTGGAAAGCTTTGGCAGAGGTCACTTACACAATCCTCATACATGTTAGAGAAGCTTGAGTATTGTATTGCCGTCAGGCAGACATAATAGCTTTTTTTTTTTTTTTTTTGAATCATAAACACTAAGATTTTATTTAGCAATTAACTTTACCATTAACCTTTTTATTATTCATAGAAAAAAATACTACCTTTCAATACTACCTTTTTCATGTTAAAAAATGCCATGACTGAAAGTGATGGGTCCACAGCTAATATGAATATGTGTATGCATGAGAAACTTCCAAGGGCTGCCCTGAAAAGCATTTGAGAATCAAGTAACCATGTAACTCAAGGATTACAAGAGACAAGCAGATTACAAGATAGACTCTGAGTAAACAACTCATAAGTATTCCAAAAGCAGTTTTAAAAAATATCACAAAAAACATCAATTAGTGAGTCAAATCAAAACTCATTGACACAGAAAAATAGCTTTACTGAGTAACTTACACCAGTCTGGTGGGTTAGCTGTTTCTATATATTTGCATTAATGAATGCATTAATATCTCTACTTTTTCTTTCTCCTTTATGAGAAACAAACATAGCTACAGATTTTTCTGTAACAGAGTTTCTTGAGACTCCAACAAAAGGAGCAAAAGTTCGAAAGAGAGAGGGGTGGGAGTCCACAGTTACTCATCACTACAAAGCAGAGAAATAATGAGGTGGATCAAGGGAATACAAAAAGAAGAAAGGCAACAGGACTTGTGGCTGTTAAATAGGCAGTTTCACAGGAAGTGGCAATGTGACATGGGGAGGAGATAATAAGTAAAGCAGAAGACCCCATAGCAGCATTCTGAGGTCTTGAATATTATCTTCTGTATTATTTTGTTTTCAAAATAGACAATATTTTGAAAGAGCTACCAGCTTATAACACAGAACTGCACAAAATGTAGAAGGCTGAATACATGGGTGAAAGGGATTCTAAAAAAACAGTAAAAAACTGTAGGCAGGAAATGCAAAGAAAGTATGGCTTGAGATTTACACAAAGAAATCAACATGAAATGAAATCACATTATACATCATTAGGTCTAAGCTGAGGGAAATATAGATCAATTATTTTAAGAGGAAGAGTGAATAAATAATGAATAATACTAATAATGTCAAAAGATTTACTGCCTTTTTGGTATGAGCCTTTGGACAAAAAGATTAATAGCAACCATGCATGTAACGCAAATTTTATAACAGAGCAGTTCATGCAAGCAAACAGGTTATAGAGTACTTAGAAATATGGGAGGTAATCAAGATCATAAATGGGATGGATTTCAATCAACATTTTTTAAGAAAGTAGCAAAAGTGATTTGTGAATCATTTGCAATTAGTTACCTAAGAGAATTTGAAGGGAGAGAGACAGAGGTGTCAGTAAAAACTGGAGGGCTGAAGAACATTAAATATAAATTTAGTCTTTTTTTTCCCTTCAGAATGAGGAAAATGTAGGACTGGACATAATCAACCCAAAAAGATATTGTGGAAAAGTATTGGAGAATCATTCAACTAGCCCCTGGAGGAAATGTGATAGGAAACATCCGAAAAGAAGCACAAAAGCATACCCTGTCAAAATAATCTCATCTTCCATGGTGTAGAATCAATACAGAAAGCAAAAGGTATTTCACATCTTTATTATGGAAATGCATTGCAGCTAAGATTATCTTACAACTGTGAAAAGACTGGACAATAAAGCTGATTAAAGTGTAGTGTTCAGTAGTTTCTGGCTGTACCTATCAAATTCTTTTATAGGTTTGTTCTGAGCTTTCACTAATAGCTTGAATGCTGGAGTAGAGAGCATACACAAATAATTGCACTAAGAGCAAGCTGGGTGAGAGGAAGCACTTTAGCAAAAGCATCCACCTTCAGAATTTTTTTGCTCCATTTGCAAAACAATCTAAAATTAGTAAGACAAAATAAAACTAAAGAGGAACAAAAAAAAGGCAGAAATATGCTAATGATGGGTTGAAAGTATAACAGGAGGCTGAAAGTAATTCAATATATATTGAAATCTAACATGAGTCAGTCATGCCCTTATAAGATCTTGTTTTTCTGCTGCCACACCTCCTCCCTTTTTCAAGGGAAAGCCATTGGTATATCTATTCTGCAAGCCATATCAAAGACACAATGTAGGTGAAAATCTCTTTTGGCAGATTAGTTTTCGGTTCAAAGGCAAGAGATGATGATGGAGAGAGGAAGGCTGCAGAGGACTGACTTATAACAAGTTTTTTCACATTTAAATTGGATTAACAATGTAACACTTTTTCTAAAAAGTTCCAAGAGTAAGACCAGATGTAAGACATCGGAGACAGCAAGTCACACTGATGAGCACCTGCACCTCCACTGCAGCTGAGGAGAGCACATCTTAAAAAGGGGTAGATGTTGTGAAAGGAATCCAGAGGAATGCAGTGAAGATAAGTCTTTGGAAGAACTGAGGAACTCCTAGCATTGATGGGGTTGGGTCAGAGTCAACATTTTACAGTCTTGATATGCTGGAGCCTATTTCAAGTACTTCAGGTTCCTTATAGGCATGTTTTTATTTTTTTTTTAATTTACCTTAAACATTTTATATTTCAAACTTCATAACTTTAAAATGCTTTGGGTTTTTTGAAAAACTCTTCATTTTTTGAATTTACAAAAACTGTATAGCTGTATATATGCTTTATCATGTCCTGTTATCGCTATTCTATGTAACACAACTGTCCATGTAGCTACGAGTTAAATTGCAGTAATCTGAACCTAATCTTATATATGTTTCTTCATTTCCTGAATGATTTTCCAAAGGTTTCAAGTTTAGAAAACCTTCTCACTTTAAAATAGAAATTAATGCATTTTTAAATAAGGCCATTTTCAGTTGTTTTCGACAACGGATACGCTGGAAAAATTTCCATAACCAAGACTTGAAAATTACTGCAAAATTACCAGAAATCTTCAGGAAGATGGTGATATGAAACAGTGGTATAGGCAGACTCATGACATTTTGACTTTTACAGCTTTTAAGAGTATATTCAAAAGACTGTTGAAATAATGCCTAAAGAACTCCACTGAAAGGTAGTCTGCTGCCACCAATAAACTTCTTGGGTAAAAAATCATGAGCAGTTGCCTGGGAAGATTTCTGTGAAACACGTGCAATCAAATTTTAGCTTACTAGTCTTAGTCTGTTTGTGAGACTCTTGGGAAAGACAAAAAGAAGTCCTTTGACATGGTCCCCCCCCAACACACTTTTTTCTAAATTGAAAAGACAGAGATTTAAGAGACTAACCATTTGGTGGAGGAATTGGTTGGACAGTCACATCCAGAAGGTGGTGGTCAATAACTCAAAGTCCAGATGGGCATCAGTGACAAATGGTGACCATCACAGGTCCATGTGGGGGTAAGTACTGTTTAATATCTTTATCAATGCCATGGATAGTGGGACCCAATGCATCCACAGCGACTTTACCAAGCTGAGCGGTGCAGTTGACATGCCTTAGGGACTTGATGCCATGCAGAAGGATCTGGACAAGCTCAAGAGGTGGGCCCATGGGAACCCCATGAGGTCCAAGGTGCAAGGTTCAGCATTTGTGTCAGGGAAATGCCCAGTATCAGTACAATCTGGAGGGTGAACAGATTGAGAACAGCCCTGTGAAGAAGGACCTGGGGTACTGGTAGGTGAGCCAAGATTGTGCATTCACACAGCCCAGAAGGTCAGCAGCATCCTAAGCTTCATCAAAAGCAGTGTGACCAGCAGGTCAAGGAAAATCATTCTACCCCTCTACTCTTCCCTTGTGAGAGCTCAACTGGAGTATCACGTCCATCTCCAGAGTTCTCAGCACAATAAAGACATGGAACGTGCTGGAATGGTTCCAGAGGAGGATCATAAACAGAGGGCTGGAACTCCTCCCCTGTGCAGGGAGTCTTAAGACAGACAGAGATGTCCAGTCTGGATACAAGAAGGCTCTGGGGAGACCATATTGTAGCCTCAGAGGGGGATTAAAAGAAAGGTGGGGACAGACATTTTAGCTGAACCTGTTGTAAAAGGACAAGTAGTTATAAGGATGGTGAAACACCAGAACAGGTTGTCCACTGGGAGGTGATGGATGTCCCATCCCTGGAAACATTCAAGGCCAGGTTGGATGGGGCTTCAAACAGTGTGATTTAGTTGAAGATGGCCCTGCTCATTGCAGGGGATGTTGGACTAGCTGACCTGCAAATGTCCCTTCTAACCCAAATCATTCTATGATTCCATGATTTGATGAGACTGCTGAAGGGCCTCCAAGGGCTGAGGTGTGCGAGGGAAGGCTGGGAGGAGCAGTTTCCAGTCTTGGGAATAGTCATCCAGTTATCTCCTCATGCAGAATGTAAAAACTGGATTGAACCACATCATATTGTATTGGAATTATTTCTCTAGTCATAATTTCAACATAACATAGTTATGTTCAGTTTACTGACTCTGATGGCTAATACTCTGGGAAAGCCGCACTCTTTTTTGTGAGATGGAAAAAAAGGAAATGGAAAAAAAAGAGAAACAAATAAAGGCTTATGAGATTCCCTAAGGTAAAGAGACAGAAAAATACTTAATCCCATCTCCTGTTTTACTACAAAATGAAGTCGATAAGTATATACTGAAGGTTCAGTCTCCAGTTTCCATTTCTTTAATTTGAACCTCAAAGTACAGGAAAAATAACTTTAGCAAGGCCAAATATAAAACGTGTGCTCAGTCCCAAAAAAAGTTCAATGTTTTCTTGGCTATTGTTCACAACTCTGTAACAAGATATTCTGTTGGCAATTGTTAGGGCTGGATCAATAATTATCTTTGTCCTAATGTTTTGCTTAGTTGGAAGCAGAATGAAGAGTCATTCTTGCCTCTTTAGTGACGAAAACAGTGAAAAAAAAGGAAAAAACAAAATTTTATTTATCAGAAGTATTAAGCTGGTGATTACCATAACACTGCCAAGCATTACAATAATATTAAATACTCTGGAGGGTCACTGGGGTTTTGGCAACCTGTGAAAGGGTGGAGGTTCTCTCTCTCTTCTCCGTTTCAAAACCTCTTGCTGCATGTCTGGTCCCCCTGGGGGTGCTTTTCACTGAGGGCAGTGGAAGCTTGCAGATCCCAGAGACAGCCCCAGTCCCTGCCACAAGCACCAACTCCACTATTCCCATGACAGGATTCCTCATCATCAGGAAAGCTCTGCTCTGCCATTTTTTGTTGATGCTTTCTGTCAGCAGGGAAAGTGAAGAGAGATGGAAAAACAGAAAGTGATGAAAGCACCTAATAACTATTTTCTACTAAAAGAAGTGTGCCTTGAATCTGTGCCAGTAGCTCACATGTCCATTTTCCCTTTAGCAAAGGCAATGTGAGTGATTATTGAGTTAGCAATTCTGCATCTGTCCTTGTGACTGCTTTGGGCTGAGCTGTGAAAACCAAAGTGTAGTTTAAATGCTTAGAAGTTTTAAACAGTCCAGGATTCTAAATATCTCTGCCCAGCTTTCCAGAGATCTGACGCTCATCCTGCCCCCAGCACAGAACCCCATGCCAGCCCCTCGGTGCCATCAGCCCCTGCCCCAGGATGCCGCAGAGGAGCTGGGCTCCAGCTTCCCACAGACCAGCCCTGCCCAGCCCTGGTCTAGAGGCCTTGCTATCATGGGCCCAGCCTCTCTCTGCCCAGCCTCATCCCTAGGGAAGTGTCCAATATCTGGGGCTGGTGCTGTCTGGTGTCCCTTGTTGCTCTGCTCCCAGCTGGGATGGTGATTTTTAATCTGAAGCTAACTCTCATTCCTGGAGGTCATTTCAAGAAAATGTCTGGTGTGAGGTTTCTTGGACAAAAATCGGTTTGACTTTGACTAATGTGAAGTTTTTATTGGTGATAAGGAATTTGATATAGCTCAGTACTACTTCATAAAACCCTGAAGTTTTCCTCTGGGTGAAATACCTGGACTTCTGAATCATTCAGCAAGATGAATAACATGACCCTGTCAATCAGCTCAGTATCTCCTAAAAATCCATAAAAGTTTATTAAACTTTTGAAAGGCAGTAGTTTCTCTCTAATTCTGTCAGAGGCTTTGTTTCTCTGAAGTGACCAGCAAGAATACAGGAGCAGAAGGATCTCAGAGGTGCAGCTGAAGTAATAAATGGATAATTATGGTTTTTGTAAGATGTCCCATGTTTTCTGACAAGTTCTTTAAGACTATAGGAGCTCTGTATTTCAGTTGCTACTGTCTGTATTTCATTGCATGGAGTTATTTTATAAAATAAAAATCTTATCTGGAAACCACAGTCTGCTCTTGAATGGATTGACTCTTGGGCAGAAATAGACCTAACAGATATTTTAAAATCTGAATGACAAGAGCTTTGCTAGTATTTTATCAAGAACAGGTAATAGATGACGTTGATGATTTTCAGTCTGACATGCCACCTTTTCCTCGTGTAGAAAAATAGCAATTGTACCACTATAATCATCTGGTGAAGTGTCATATTCCCAAACAGATACAACAGTTTATGTCCATGAATAAATGCTGCAGCACCATAATTAAGAGGAGCAAGAGGCAATGCCTTTATGGTCTGGTGAGCAGTGACTTGAGCTGATGTATAGTTTTCTGATTCCTTCTGAAGATGGTGCTGCTGCTAGCACTTGAATTGTCTCTGCCTGTGTTTCTTTTTTTTTTTTTTTTCTCTCAATTGCCCTCTGCAGAAGGTTAATAATAGGTTTAGAATGCCAAAGTTTTGTGGCCAGTGAATCACCATTTCAGATTTGTCAGTTAGTGATGTGAAACCAGCTGCTATTTTAAGTGGAACACTTATACTTCCCCCCCACCTCACTCCACAGATGCTCTTCAGCTGTATGAAGAAATTGATCATTTTGTTTCTTCTGCAAGCCTTCAGAATGTCACTAATTTCTTATTTACCACAAATTTTTCATCTTGTGTAAGTAACACTGTAGAAGCATTACAGTTACCCTATATGCTCTGCACTGTTCTCACAGCTGGATAATGAAAGAATGAATGATATCCAGCACAGAATTAAAATTCATAAGTATGGGACTTGGTGTAGACATAAAACTGCATTCTGTCTATAAATATCCTGTAATGATGCTGTGAATTACTATACTTAAGTTATTTCCAGGTTAAAATTTCATTACTCCTGCTATGAAGAACAATTACAAACAGATTAGTGAAACCAAGCTGATTTTACAATTATTATTTTCTTCTGACAGTCATGCTATTTGCATTTTGTATTTTCCTCGACCTAGACAACTTTTATTAGGAAATGTCAGGCTGAAGCAGCTGCAGAGAGTCAGCAGCTGAGATTTGCATTGGTTTCCTTATGTCTTCTGGAGATTTTCTGCTCCCTGTTGCATGTTATAAATATTAACAAAAAGGAGCAAGATGAAGTTTTAGACATTTTGATCAACCTCAGGAGGAGTCACTGCCAACAGGGTTTGACCAAAACCTTCTATTTCCAGACCGAAGAGGGAAATGGCTGTCACTACAGAATAGTGACATTTTTCAGCCTGCTTGCTCATCTTTTTATTTCTACCCTATCATTACGATACTACATCATATATGCTCCTCTGATCTCCAGTTTCTCTCTGCTCACAGATCAGTCTAAATTCAGCTTTTGATAGGTCATTGCAACAGTGAAGAATATGCACATAGTTCAACAGCTATGTCATTTTTATAAGTAATGGAAAAACAACTACTTTAAAATAACATCTGACTCCACAAAAAATGTATCATTTTATTGATTACTTAAGGAAAATATGAAAACATCTTCCCCAAATTATAATTTAAAAATTATGGCTTTTAGTTAGCTGCTCTGTTTTTCAGGAAGAACATTATAACAATTACTCAGCTTGAAATAACCCTCTACATGATGTGAGAGGAAAAAAGATCCCATAAGTGGAGAGATTCACGTACTGTGTTGCCAACTCTTATCTTGTCTTTCAAACTATATATCCATTGCAAGTAATTGAAACCCATCAACTGAGAGATTTTAATGTATCTTTCAAAATTTAATCCAGATTTCCAGAATCCATTGTTGATGTCCTTTATTCAATAGAAGAGCTAGATAATATACATTATTGTCTTACATCCATCAGCATGGTACTTAAAATCATGGATGAAATTTGTTGTTCAACCTGAAGACATCCTTGCTAATTCTAAATGCTTAACAATGCCAAATAAGAGGAAAATGAACTTCTATCCCTTCCACATAAAATTGACTCTGATAAAGACTAGTTAAAAAATAATCAGACTAATATTAACTACTTTCCACTGTGTAATTATATATATTTTTAAATTGTGATCACATATTTGTGATCAGAATAAAATGTTATTTATACATAATAGCACAGGAATATACATGACCCCAACTAAAGATCAGTATAGAAAGAGTTGGTATAGAAATAAATAATAAAGATTGGTGTAGAAAGAGTTAAGCTAGTCACTTCATGAAGGTTGAGAATTTCCAAAAAAAATTCCTAAATACTTTTTAAGAATATTTAGAATCACCAGATACTTCCAAGTATTATTTGAACAGAACAAACAAGTATCTGATTTCTCTTTAAATCTGGCATAGATTAATTCAGTACTTGAATCTTTGTCACTGGTATTGATGAAGAATAGATATCCAAAAGCCATTGGATAGATTCTCCATTTTAGAATAAGCATTTATACTGTTTTTTTGTAATTTCTTAAGCTTTCCAAATTGGATTACTAAGGAAGTATTATTAAAAACATACCTTTGGAGAAAGTCTTTACCTGTATGAACTTTTTTTCTTTTGCTTTCCATCCTAAAAGTACTGAGGCAGACTAAATAGTCAAGAATAAACTTTTCTGAACCTTAAGAATGTTTGTCTGGATTTGATTCAAAGTTAGGATTGATTCTTATTTCATAAAAATGAGTTAACTCCTCTCAATATACCATGTCTGGCAATGTAATACACATCCTAATGGAGACACGTATCTTAAAAATATTGAAGTTCAAATTAGTAATTGCTTTACGTAAATAGTTGCTGTGGGGAAGAGGAGGGAATATTACATGTCAGCTTCCAGAAGCAGCTGAGATACAGCATGAAGAATATGTGGCTGGTCTGCAATGATTTATTAATACTCTATATTGCCTAGTTGTGGCTGTATTAGCTTGCCAGAATGTTTACTATATGCATATGTTGATTTACTTTTATAAGAGAGTAGTTAGAAAACTGCCAAGAAGGGAAAATAAAGATTCTCAATAAGCATCCTGCTGGTAAACATTTCAAAGGCACTATGAAACAATATCTGAATTATTAAGCTATTCCAGGGAGCAGTCAGGTCATTTCTTTTGCCAACAGTAAGAGCAGCAAGATCAGAGGAACAGTAACAAAGTAAAGTAGTCATTTTAGAAAGAAGGTGGTCGCTTTATTATGCAAGACTAAACTTTGAGCTTCTGACAGTGATAAAAAGAGGCAAAAATCTATAGACAAAAACTTTCTACTAAGCATTTTAGCTCCAGTGAGGATGCAACTCACCATAATTAGGTTTTCCATGGTTAAATTAACACTGTGAAAGGTGCAGAATCCTGACCTTATTTGGTACAGACTCTGAAGAAAAAATATCACTTCTAAACTCCCCTTTACAAATAAAAATCATTTTTAAATGAAGGTCAAACGTCAGTACATGTAAACTATGGTTTTTGCAAAGCATTTTTCTAAGTGATCACTAAGATTGATGACCAGTAAAACCAAACTGCACTGCAATATGAAAGGACACATATTTTTACTGGGTTTGCATGGTTGGATTTTTTTCCTTCCTGCTGTTTTTTGTTATACTCTCCAAAGCTTATAATGGAAAACTGTTTTTTAAATGTTTTTCTATGTTTAAACTTCTCCCTTCATGAAGCAGATTGACAAACAAAATTACTGCTTTCAAACTTTGAATACAATTGAAATGCATTTTATTGAGTTAGCTTTCATAAATTTTCTCTCAACAGACAGAAGTTCTAAAAAGTTTGTGCCACAGTTAAACTATAGGGATAGGAGCCTCTCAAAATCATGTAATTAGCAGCCACAGGATCTTTGTAAACAGGTAATGTCAAAGGAATCAGAGGCAAGCTAGCATGAAATAGTAAAAACAAGTGGCTTCAGCATCAAGTAATCAGCATCACAATAGGGAATATTCAGGAAACAAAGAGAATTAATTTTTAAAGCTTTAGTCCTTCAGACTAAAAAAAAAAACAATCCACACACTTCTGCATATTCTCCAATTTATAATTTACATGTGTGAGTAGGAGCAAGTTGACTAGAAAGTACAGAAAGTTAAAGAAAACTTGCAAACAATTCCAGTTGCTGCACTGATGTTCCAATGGCAACAAGATCAAACAAGCATGCAAATTCTAGGAATAAAGCCATGCACAGTTAGCATAAATGCAATTCAAATCAGAAGGAGACTCTGCTAAGTGCATGGGGACAGAAAAGCAGGATCAGAACATAGTACAGTCAAAACAAAGGAAATTAAAAGGCCTAATACTCTACAGTGACTTTCTGAAGTGCTGTGTAGCAGTCTCAGGAGTTAGACACAACCCTTTATAAAAGAAGAACAGAAGGACAAAAAAAGTTCTAAACCCAAAGTATTGCTCCATAAGGAAGCTATTCTGGCCAGAGAGCAGAAATCAAAGTTTTGTGAAGGCAACCAACAAGAAAGTAGCAGATAGGTCATGAGGTGTCAAAATATGTACATTAATTAAACATTTCATAGGCTTGAGAGAAAACTGAGTACAGAAAATATATATCAGAAAAACCTTTGGGATTGTAGAGGAGACTGAAGTATTTTGATCTCTGTCAAAATTAGGGATGCTGATTCCACAAGCAAACAAATAGTAGGAATCTCACCGTGATGGTACCTTCACGAGAGTAGAGTCTCAGCCCTGAGAGTCAGAAGGACTTTGCAAAAGCAGAACTATCTGAAAGCATATGAATAAGGTAATTTAAAACTCAAAGGGATATACGTGACTGAGCAAAGCATACCTAAAAGGTTTAGCTGAGTCTGTCATGCAGTATTTCAGCAGCTTTCTATACTGCATACTGCACTGACCTGCATTAACTTTGTTTTTCACTTTTGTCCTGAGTGAGTTCTCCCAAGGAAACAAGACACACATACAAGCAGTTGTTTCTTTAGGAAAAAAATTAGCAAGGTCACCCTAACACTGTGTAGAAAGAGGCACTAATAGCATCTCAGTATCTTCCAAGAACAAATCCATTTATGTATGCCATCACAGTAAATTCTCAGCAATCAGAGCACTACAGCAAAATTTATCAATATGCAATGTATTTCACTTTGAGCAAAATTTTAGTACTGTTTTTGACAGTACCTTGAGGTACGCTTTGGTAAATGGTAGCTTACTAAAGGTAGCCTAAAACCATAAAAAACTGGATAAGCACACTTGTTTAATTTTCTTTTCAAAAGACTAAAGTATGAAATGGAAAAACATATATCATGTTTTACCTAAGCAACAATATCCTTTTGTGGTTGACAAAATATATGGAAGATGTTTCTGAAAATCAAGTTGCCTGCAGTCAAATACACGTAGAAAATGAATTGGCTGCAACTTTCTCACAAAGGGAATAACTTCCATTAGGTCAGACTAATGTGATGCCCCTGTTGACCTACAGGTTATAATTTAAACATAGCTACTATTTCTTTAACTGATTTCAGTCTATTGCACATAGTGAAAGTAAGTGTGAGGACATTGACTACAGCACACAGCAAATACTTCCAGGGATAACGCATTTTATTAATGCTGAATAGAACCCAAATAGAATATGTGTTCAGGGTAGATTGAGTACCTGGTCCCAATTTTACAGTGCATATAAAAATACATAGTGTATATATAAAAATATGCATTATATTAACTTTAAACAAGACACTAGTTCTTTTCAAACCAATGGACTTATCAGTGTACCTAATGATTTTACTGTTTGGGACACAGAGTAGTCGTTTGTTTCCCCACAGTTGATGTTCTCTTGCTATTTTCTGAAGGCCAAAGGCAATATAGAGGTATATAAACTGCTTCTGCCAGAGGACTTGCTTCATATTTGGCTTTAGTCTACCTCTGGTATGGGTTGCTCATGCTACAAATTTCTTTAAGCAGGCATAAGAGGTGTTGCACAATTCAAGTTCCTCATGTCCCATCCTCTTTTATCCTAATGCCCAGAGGAATCCTACTAGTTTTCAATAGGTATAGACAAGGATGCCTCAGGATATTCTGTTTCTGCCAGGCAGGCCTGTGAAGATTTTGCATGGGCACTGATAAGCAAGTGAAGGAGACCAGGTCTTTGCTTCAATTCAAGTCATACAAGTACAACTTACTCATCTATTCACTGACAGTTACTGATTCATGCGCTAATAATTACTCCTCATGAGTTGGTCTGCAGCAATATGCTGTGTTCCTATCTTCCTCTTCCCTATTCCCTACTCCCAGAAGTTTACCTGGGTTTTCTCACTGTCTATATGATTTCTGGAATTCTTTTCCCAGAGCCCCAAGATACCTGTCTTGTTCTGAGGCATAGGAAATACAGGTGGCCAAGTATCTCTCCCAAGGTCAGGCTGGAGAGTCAGGGCTTCAGAAGACAACACCATACACACAGAATCCAGGTTCAGGGATCCTCCCTAGGACTGGGTAAAAAGGCTCTTCTCTTTAGGATTCTGGCTTCAGTAATTACTATAAATAATACATAAGGTGACACCACTATCAATTAAAAACAAAAAACAAATAAATAACAGCTCACCCCCTAAAAATCTCTTTGAAAGACTAATGTCAAATATTTATTGACAAGGTACTGTAGTTGAGACCTGAAACAGAGAAAACAACTTGTTATTTTCTTGAATGCTGAAAAAGGACACCAGTGGGAGCTGTGCTTTAGGGAGACACCAACGTGTTTGGGCAGGACTTCAGGGGGCTGCCACCAATGGCTCAGTACTCCCTGTGCACTTACTTGGAGACAGAGAGCCTCTGGTGTGCAGATTCCTTTCAGGAAGCCACAATAGCCCCTGATTGCTGATGCACTTAGGTCTTTTACGTGATCGATTCCCTAACCCATAGACACTATCATGAAAAATATCCAAAACAGAAAAGCAAATAAACTTTATTTTTTGCACATTAATGTGAAAAAGATAATTTTTATCTTCCTTAACTGTAAATCTGAAACAGTAATTTTACCCAGACACGTTATAAGCCGCAGACACTGGACACAGCACATTTAAATACCATCAGAGGTTTCTTTGCTGATAAGAAGCATTGCCAATACCATCATGATATTCTTCACACTTTAAATTCATTTAAATGTGGGAAATAAAGGCAGGCAAAGAACATGAGTGGAAACAATTGCAACAGCAGGCAAACAGCAGACTCTACAGATCTTTCAGGCTGCTTCCTCTCCCTTTCTGCACTTTTATTTCTCCAAGCACTACTGAATTATTATTTAATCAGCTTCTCTTATTTTGTCAACAACCCCACCTAGCTCATCAGTGCTTTCTATTCCCTCTTCAGCAAAATAATAAAAGATTGTTACTTAATAAGTTTTCAAGGACTAATAACTTCAGCACAGGTTTTCTTGTTTAAGCAACATAAACTGCTTAATCTGGTAGGGCAGAAACTAGGTCCCCAGCTAAATTTCAAAATATGACTAATAAAGAGATAAAGGATTCATCTCTTTCAAACAAAAGGTTTATTTGACCTCAAGGGAATAGGCGGAAAAGTTAAGAATCTAAGCCAAAGGTACATGAAAGGAAGAGAGAAGATGGAATAAAAGAGGAGGGAGGTGAGAGAAACACAACCTTTGCAGAAGTCCCAGGTTATTTCTGAAGCAAACAGTATAAAGCACTGTATGCATTTAAGCCCCATCAATTTGAATAACCCAACTGTGATCAAAGCAATTGTTCATCAGAATTAAATCAAAACCACACAGAAGTGTTTGGAGCATAACTGTTATTGCAACAAGATGACAGAAAATACAGAGTCAAGAAAAGCAGGGCTTCAGCAGCAGTTCAAAATTTTTAGAGGAAAAATTGTACTGCAATAAGTAGTGGAGAATCAATATTTTCCTATTTGACTCTTTCCTTTGCAATTTTGAGTCTGTTTTACCATAAGTATGTCCTTGTAACATAATAAACAAGGCAAGGTTTCAACTTTAATTTTAATATCAGAGGGTCAAATACTAGTTCACACAAGTAATAATAAACTTGCAGCCAAAATCATCAAGACAAACACTGAGGACTGACAAATTCCATGAGGAACAATGTGATATCCTGCTATCCTTAAGAGAAAAACTGCACTGGCAAGGTCACTAAAAGGGTCTCGGATTAGGTTAAGAAATAAGTCAACAATAACTTTAAAAATTAAAATTAAATTTAAAAAGAAAACACTGAATTAGCTAGAGAAAAGCAATATTTTTTAAAAAAGCAATTATTTTAGAAAAGCAATTTGGAATAACTAAATAAATTGTGAAGAAGCCTTTGGGTTAAGTATACTCCTAACATCAGCACAAGCACATTCTTTGAGTAATACAGGATTAACATTGTCAATGACTAAAACATCATCACTCTGGCAACAGAATATAAATGGTTTCTCTCCAGCAGGATTCTTTAAGTGATAAACCCATCTCTTGTCAGAATATATACATTACTTGGTCTTTCTTTTAAAAACATTGATCCAGAAACAATATTGAAATCTTAAGTGCAGAGAGAACATTGGACTATTAAATTACATGGTTGCAGAAGGGGCTGTTGCAATCTTTTGCCATGAGATAATTAGTTTTACTTCCATCTTGTTCAAATTCACTTTAAAATTAAGGTGTTCAGTTCTGAATTTCTGCCAAACACTGCGACAAAACACAGGCTGCAGCTGAAGCATCAGGAAACAGAGAGAGGGAGCTGGGAGCCATCAGCAAAGCAAAAGAACATTATATTGTGATTGTGAAAAATTGAAGTAGGAGACAGCATATAAAGAGAAGAAAATATAATCGTTCTGCAGAGCCTTGGGATGGAGCCATTCCACAACAAGCCAAATACAAAGGAAGAATTTGGGCAACAATCTAATGATGATGTCAAAGACTTTAACATAGCCTTGATAAGGTAAAAACAGTTGCCACAGTGGCAGAAAAATATGGTTCAGCAGCACAGAATATTAATTATTGAACTGAATAGAAGGTCTGGTTTAAAGTAGAGATGCCATGACAAATAAGTAAATACAATGAGAAAGAAGAGAAGACCTGCAGGAAAGTATAAACAATGTCTCAGCAATTACCCAAAAATGAGAAAAACAGTGGTTTTCTTCTTTTATTGGCATGGAAATGATCTCTTCAATTAACAGACACAGAAGGGAACACAAAATGAGGAAGACAGCATATAATATTACAAAAGTTAGCCCAAGGTGGCAGTAGGTAAAGCTTGTTACTGCTCAGTACCCATTGGTATAGCAGCTATGTTGACACAAACAAATTCCTAATGGTCACAAGAAAATAGCCCGAAGGCAACAGTGTGAATAGACAGGGTCAGAAAAGAATAAAGACTAAGTAGATAGATAAAATGAAGAGCTGGAAAGGGACTTTTTACAAGGGCATGTAGTGCTAGGACAAGGAGAAATGGTTTTAAACTGAAAGAGGGTGGATTAGATAATAGGAATAGTTAGATAACAGGAAAAAATTCTTGACTGTTGAGGCACTGGCACAGGTTTCCCAGAGAAGCTGTGAATGCTCCATCCCTGGAAGAGCTGAAGGCCAGGTTGGATGGGGCCCTGGGCAGCTTGATCTAGTGGAAGATGTCCTTGCTAATGGTAGGGGAGTTGGGATGAGATGATCTTTAAGGTCCCTTCCAACCCAAAACAATGAATGATTCTGTGAACCTGTAACATGGAAAATTGAGCACCTTTTCACTCTTGCATGCACCATGTGTGAATGGAGAATGCAGCACTTGGACAAAAGCAGTAGGAGGAATTCAGTACTCCTGTTGACTGCAGAATTTTCATTTGTGCATAACGCAGGATGGATGACTCGACAAGCATCCTTCCAAATAGTGCATTTTGCTTTATTTTGCAAATAAATTTAAAAAAACTCTTGCAAAGCACTTGGTAGTAAAATACTAGCAAATACCTGCTACCAAGACAAGGAATCATCTCATCAGCAAGCAGCTGAAGGATAAGTGCCTCCTCTTGGCTAGGAGATGGAAAACTATGAAGTCCTTGAAAGATATTGCATTCAGGTGCAACAAAGGACTTGTAGGAAGGACAGTTAAATATCACACACATCTGTGCTGAGAGCAGAACCCAGAGCTATGGAATGACACACTGATTCACCCATGGAGCCCCACTGAGCAGGATGCACTTCTCAAAGGAATACTTGGTGCTCCACATTTCACATTATATAACTGCCCTAAGGATGGAGTGCTCCTCTGGGGCAGGGAACCCTAAATTCAGTGTCTTCCTTATCTGGCTGTCCTACTGTCTTTCAAAATTATTTGTTGCATGTACATTCTTTTCCAATCTGTGAGGGGAGTCCCATTAAAGGGAAGCTAAAGCAAAACAACTGTGCACAGTATCACTGTAGGGAATGGTAGGAGGGAGAGACTGTTCCCTAGGGAATGAACTAGAAGATGCAGGTTTTGTCCTTTAACTTAGCAGGTTTTTCTCTGGGTTTTATTTTGGGCTTTTTGGGTTTGGAGTATTCTGTTGGTGGTGGTTGAGTTGGTTTGTAATTTGTTTTTCCCAATAATAACTAGAAAAAAAATCCTGTCAAAAGCCTCCAATGATCAAAATGCAATAAGAAAAAGCTCAGCCAGGATGTAGGACATGGAGTTACTGTTATCTTTAAAGCAAGAGAAAATTAATTTTCAGGTTAGTAGGATGGCACACTAACCATAAAATCACTGCTACCCATGCACTGAGAGTGCATGGTACAAAGGCTTCGCAAATGCCTATCAAACCAGCCCATTGAGCAATCTGCAATCTATTCAACCTGACTCTGGATCCTAATCACTCCTAGTCCTGAGGTAGGTGCTGATCTGCTCAGCACAGTGCATGCTGTGCTACACCTGCTCAGATGAGCAGTCAGTGCCTAAAGAATTACAGGTACGAGGAACGAACAATCAGAACAGAACACACAGTGCATAGAAAACTTAGTAGGGACTACATCTTACAACAAGAACAAACAAATTGCAAATGCAATAACACTCCTTGAGTTAATCCAACACTAAACAAGTCATCAGCCAGTTTATTTTCTTTGTTTTCCTATAAATTGCCAGAAAAACTTTAATATTAGCCCTTCACAAAAACTAGGCATATACAGAAAATTTTGATAATGGAGTGAAATTCAATAAAGTAATCAAGACAATTAGTCTCTTCTCTTAAAAGAAAAAAAAAAAAAACAACCTAGAAATAAATATAAATGATATAAATATAAGTTATATAAATATCTATAAAACAAAGCTGATGGCTGAACAAAGGACTGATCCCAGAGAGTGAGACACTTGCTTTTGTAAGTCATACATTGCAGGGCTCACAAAGTAAGACAGAATTTAGAGGGAATGTGTTCTCCAGTTCAGGTGAAGAAACATAATGAAAGCGATTTTGCCTGGGTCAAAAAATGTCTGCACTTTAACATCCAGAGCAACAAGCATCAGAGCTCATATGGTGTCAGTTGTCTCTTGGAATAAATTACTTCCATGTTCCTACAGATACGGTTACTATTAGCAAATGGAAGTGTAGGATTTTATAAGCTGTCAAAAGTATATACATACATCTTGTCATCTTGAAGGTCATCTAACCAAACTTTATTCTGTTCTTTTCAGCATATAAAAGTGGGAACAGATTCCAGAATCAGATCTTTTTCTATGGAATAATATAAAACATTGAAGTTTTAGCCTAGTCAGTGTTTACTTTAAAATACACATTTTCATATCTCATTAGTATTAATAATAATAAATCAAAATTATTATATTTTATTATTGTTATCATTAATATTACTTATTCAGAAAAGGCACTGGAAAATCTTTTCTCAAAATATTTATACATTTTTGCCCTAAATCATTGCTTGGAGAAAAAGGATTAATACATGCATATGTTGATACCATATGAAGCATGAGTAATGCACATTCTGCGAGTGTTCAATCTGACTCAAAACAGTAACCTTCAAAAAGGATGCTTCAGAGGTAGAGAAGGATTTATTCAAATGTAAAAATTTCAGTTTATTATATATAGGGTCATAAATAAAAATTAAATAAAATTTAAATTGTATCAAAAAATGTCTTTTGTGTAAAAATGCTAGCCATAAACTTTGCAGCTGATCTTTGGGTAGAATTTATTTTTCCTAAGTTCAAATAGCTACAGCATGGACATTTACATCTGATCTTCTCCCTCTGTCCTTCCCATATAATTGATGTAGAGCAACAGGCACGTCCGGGGAGTCATTCAATTGATCTGTTTCCACTGTGTAGTGTAGGATAATATACATCACACCCTAGGGATGTCTATTTCTTTGCAATTACTATATAGGGAGCTTCAAGTGACTAATTCACAAAGGTGCTATAGGTATCTAGATTTGTTCAGATGAAACCCACCCTAAACGTGTTCTTGAAGAGAAATGTGATGTATCTTAAGGCAAAGAGAATTACATAGGATAAAAAGAGCATATTGAAGAAGTAGGTCAGAAAAATAATTTAAATTTCCAGGATCAGTTGCAAAGAAATTACCATAATCAAATCTCCTGTAAGTTCTGAACTATGTCTCATTATATTACCAAAAATCAACTTAAAAACAGAGTCTATTAGCTTACACAGCTACAGCCTGGTAAAATGTATGGAGAAAATGTGGAATGGAAAGACACAATCCATGAGGAGCAGCTGGAATAAGCATTGCAAACCAGGTATGAGAAATAAAAACCATATACCAGAGAGGGAAGGGACATTTTCTTCTTGATTTCTATTTAAAAAATTGAAGATAAAGTTTTTTACATTGTTAAAGGCATCAAATTCATTCCTCTGAATTTCCCTCACTGTGCTAGGCCAGCATAACCAAACCTGGAAACGTTCAATAATGTATGAATTTTACTGAAGTAGTCGAGGACAATGTAAATAAATGTTTTATTCAAATGGTACACATACATATGGTAAAAGGTAGACAGTGCCTGAATTCCTGCTGGCCAGGACCTATCCCTCTGCTGGGGGTGGGACTCTCCATCAGCTGAGAAGGAAGGAGGAGCTCTGAGGACAGCCAAGCTGTCAGGGAAATCAACCAGAGGTGATGTGCATCCCTGCTTCTGGAGGTTTTCAAAACCTGATGGGACTAAATTAATTTCCACAGTCCCTTCCAACCTACATGATTCTGTGTGCATGTGAGTCTTTCAAATATGCACATATATTAAAAATCAATTTTCATTAATTATTGATTACTATTAAATATTCATTAATATTAATTGGCATAATTTTCTGATTTTTAAGGAACACTGCATAGTACAAATCTTCTAAATTAAATAGGGGAAAATATGTAACACCTATGGATAATTTAATATAAGAACTCTCTCTGTCATCTTTCTTTCTCCTCCTGCCTAGCACTGAAGGTGATATTGCCTAAACAAAACTAGCAGAAAATGTATAAACATGCTTTTATTGCATGTCCACACACAAAGTCAAAATATAAGACTTGTTGCAACTACTTACAAGCTGTGACTAATCAATTTCTGTTCTTTATGCAGATAGAGAGATGGTCCTCATGAAACCACTTCATTTATAGCTACTTCTATCAGAACTACCAAAATTTTGTAAAAATTGTCCTGATTAGGTTTATTTATTTTCTTTTCTACTTACTTCTTTTAGGTTATACTTATTTTCATTTTTTAAAATGACAGTTCAGAAATATGTAAAGAAAAATCTATATCCAGTTTTTACTCTTGTATGTAAATGCTACTTACTTTAAAAGTGAAATCTTGAGCTCAGGCTAGTTAGTCATGTGAAGTCTTTAAAAATATGTATATAAAACCCATAAATCTTAAATTCAATTAATTAATTAATTAGTAATTACACTAAAAATCTGCAGTAACTTCATTCTGGTAGAGCAACATCTTTCATAACAGCTATAGATTTTATACATAGACAATCTGTAACACACTTGTCTAGATTTAATTTAGCAGTCTATGCTTTATAAAACAAAAAGTTATTTTCTTAGTTTGAAAACTTGAAGATGTAGTGTAAATAATGATATGGAATGATAACAGTGAAATCAAAGCACCTCTTTAAACACACTTGATGAATTAAGGGGTTTTAAGAGAACAGTAGTAACAGTACTGAGTTTGGGGGGTTTTTTAATGCATGCAATTTCATGGGCCATTGCTCTGTACTCACAAATAGTAAGTCATAAACTTCTGTAACCTCAAAGAAAGGAATTTGCATTTTATCATTGAAAGAATTTGCATTTTATCATTGAAGTTAGGGAATATTCTCTGTGGGATCTGATTCTGCCTTAATTCTAGCCTCTATCACTGTAGTTAAACTTCAATGGAATTGCACTTGATATTTTTCAGTGTGATAACAAATTCAGCCCCTAAACAGTTGCATTCATTATGCAATGGTGGCCCATTAATTAAATCTGAGAGACAGATTCCACTGATCTTTTATTTCAAAGCTAAAAGTCTTTCTGAAGTAACCAGTTTAACCTCTAAAGATAATTTTGATATTGTGGGTATAATTCATTCCAAATTCATTTTCCTCTGAAAAGTAATCCAGGTATCTAAACATGGGTGTCTACACCTATTTGAGATCATCCAGGATGTCTAAGCCACCTACATGGAGCTAGAAGGAATGGCACAGAGCCTATTTAGAAAAGTGTATCTTTGCAAGAAAGAGGGGGATGGGGATTTCTTGAACTCGAGAGGACATTCAACACCTAAGTTAGGCAACAGAACTCCATTTTGGAACATATTTATTAGTACCAATAAATAATACTTAGTATTAGCTAAGTATTATTTAAGTCTGAACCGTTTTATTAATGTCTTTTTATAAGCAACAGGAATAAGTAAACAAGTAAACACTTCAGAATATATTGCTTATTAATTATTTTGCATCTCTATATCTAGGTCAAATGACATACCAGAAGCAGTCATTTCTTTGCACTGAGTATAAAGGAAACCCAGTAATTGCCTGTCCTTCTGTGCTTTCAATCATTTTTATATCTACTGAGCATATAAGTGGGCATTATGATATCATATGATTCAACTAACTTCCTTTCTACTATCTAATCTAAATGGCCTTTCCATTAGTTCCTACAGCACTGCATGATGAACATGGAGGAAAAGAGCAGAGAGAGAGCTAAGAGATGTCTGTTTTAGACTGATAGCACACTTGAAGAGAGGCAAGATTCATAACAAGGATGAAGGATGCATTTATTCTGCTTTGCCATGTGTTATGTTATACTGGAGCATAATCACAATGATATTACCAAAATAAAATACATCAACAATTGCAGAGTATCTCCAGGTGTAAAGTAAATGTAAGAGTGCAATACAATACATGAGGCAACTGATAATCTCGAGTGTATCTCTCGAAAGGGATTATTTCAGATATTCTGCTCAGAGGTGAGCAGTTAGTGATCACATGCTGGTTTGTAAATGGTTTACATTGAAAGATTTGTGTAGATAAACATTTTAACACAAGACATTTTTTCCATCTAAGACTTTAGCTCAAACCTTTGTTTAAATAAATTGTGTTTGATAGGTCACCCTAACCTTCTGTGGCTACTGACTACAATACATATGCTAAAAAATTGGCACAACTAGCAATTCAACAAGGGAAGTCAAGCTCTGCTGATGAGTCAGGGATGAGGTTCAGTGAGATAAAATGAACAGTACAGGCTCAGCTCAGGACACTGATTTCATTCTGCCATCAGATGTACAATTATTGATCTCAGCAGTTTAAAAGAAAAACATCTATTTGAGGTAGCTGGAAGCAGCCTCCCAGTTAAATTGCTTGTCAGGTGGCAGACTATTCTGTGAGCTTTTTTACAGAGCAGTTCAGTAAATGGACACCGATTTTTATTTCTCACTGTACCTAAGACAGTGAGGAATTTGAACAACTATTTAAATATTTTCAGTCATAGCCCTAAATGGGTATGAATGCAGCCCATTGCCCTGAAAAGGTATAAACTCAGCCTGTAAAAATGGAACCTGCTGCTTGCCAACTGATCAGGAAGAATTCACCACATCAATGTAGTCTTCTGTTCAGATCAAACTGTGTGTAAGAAAACAAATACAGAAAATCAGTGAGTCCATCACAGACTTGGGCCTACAGTGCTTGGGAAGAAAGTCTTTGGGAATAGTATATTGTTGATATGTGATAAACTTTGGCTGAGGTGGTTCATAAATAGATTTAATACTGTCAAAGGTGCAGACTTCTTCCTTTCTTTTTCTTGTGTCTCAAAGAAATTGAGGATAAGAAAGAGGAGAAGACAGGGACAGAAAACTTTTCCTAAAAATATAGAAAAGTAAAATATTGCCAGAAAGAGATAATGAAAGAGGTAGATCTAAAACTTAAAGCTACTTCTGTGCAGGTTTTTACCTGATCCTTACAAAAACACTCCTGCATCACATGTTGTTAATATAGTATCTGTAAAGGAATTAAAGCAAGGGCTTGTAGAAATTATCTCATTCCCTAAAAGAAATCCCAGCTGAGGTCTGAAGAATGAGAGCACAAACAGCTAAAATGTAAAGGATAGCTAAGAGAAGAGAAATACCAGGGCCATGTAGAAAAGGTTGTTGCCCAAAGAGAGATGGAGAGGGTGAGACAGTCAGAAGAAAAGTAGCAATTAGGAGTAACCTCAGAGAAGGAAAAGCCCAAAAGACAGAAATAGGTCTTAAAATGGCAGCCCAGCCAAGTGGAGGGATAGCACTTGTACAAACTCTCTAATGGGGTATATGTCTGGTGTCAATAAGAGATTTTCTTGCAGGAAGAGCTTAATAAATAGAGAAGGAATACGTTGTGGAGACAAATACAGGTGGTGTAAAGTAAATCAATCTCCAGGGCATACCACTACCACCCTTCCAGGAACTCCCCTTGAAGTCATAGGTATATTTATTAACAGTCTACAGCACAGTGACCATGTTTTATTTTGTGCATATATAGCATCTCACACAGAGGCCTTGATTGCTTGAGGGCACCTTGATATTAACATGATACAAGTGCTTCCCACAAGTATCAAATGGAGTAAACAACAGAATGGAAGGAGAGAAGGAGGAACTAGATGACCAGGCATACTCTTCACCCAAGCACATCCTAATATAAAAGGACTAAATGTGAGCTGTTTTACTGTCTCCCCTTACAGCTCCTTCCTGGTCCAGGAAAACCACACCTAAATAACAATGATTGTTATTGCAATAGCAGAAGGGTTTTCCCACCTGTTAGAATTAGCACAGTGATGTATACACTGTGTGTTTGTAAACCTCATAAGGTGACTATAAATACAAGAAAGTAACTAGCATGATTATGTCATAAATAACTGTACTTTGCAGAAAAGGAAGGTGAACTTAGATAACTTAGGAGCCAATTTACATGCATGCTTATCACTGTAAGTACATTTTGACATGTCTTTCAATTGTTCCTCTGCAAAAGACTGAAATCCTTACAAGCAAGGTCTAAAGTTTGGGTTATTCTGAATATATAATGCCCAAATGTGTCTCCTGAAGCCACTGCTGTTAAGAAGCTGACAAGATGCATGACCCCACCAGGAAATAATAGCTCAGCATGCTGCAAGAAGCCCACTTGAACTCTTCTGGCAAGAGCAAGTGAGTCATTCATTATCCCACAGCTGAATCTATTGAAGACTTATTAACACTAATTCACAGGAAAGGGGCTTGTTTGATTCCCAGTAGGGATGGAAAACTGAACTAGACTGTTATTAAAAGGCACCTGATATTAAGGTAGTCTCTCACAAAGTAATATAATTTTAAAGTGATATTAGTAAGATTATCTGAAATATATTTGACCTCTCTATAAATATTACTATTGTATTATTATGCAATTACTGTTCATTGCCAAAACAAACTTGCCTTAACTATAATATCTAGAATAACCTCTAGAGCTCCAGAATTATCTGAACTTACTCCTGTTATTCAGGACCAAAAGCTAAGTCTGCCTGTTAAAATTTCTTCAGTTCTTATTTTAGGAGTTCAGACTGATTACCATATAAAAATCTATCATGAACTAATACAGAGGGAATTAAAGAATATTGCAGTTTTTCAAGGTGCAATCAAAAACATTAAAAATTGCTAACACTTGCAATTTAAACATTGCTGTCATAGGAAACCAGAAAGTAGAACTGGAATTAATTATATTGATGATGATTTTTCTGTCTATGGAAGCCAACAGAAAACAAAAGCTCTAGACTGAAACTGGAAACAGAAGCTGGAAATACATTTTGTATTCCTTAAGAACTTTGAAAACCCAACAAAACGCTTCAGAGTTAGGTTTACTTGTGTATTTCCATTAAAAAAGCAGTTTCCATTCTAGTTGCATTGGTTTCCTCTGTGCAAATCCACATGCAGGCAATATTTTGGGATAAAGCCACCTTGAAATGTTTTCTTAATCAATAAAGGTGAACTGACAAGAATGATAGAGCAATTTGGAAATCTAAAATGGGCTACATTTTCAATTTTTTAAAAATGTCTTTAGACCATTAGTTAAAAATACATTTTAAATATCTGGTAATAAAACCATCTTAATTTTACTTTTTAAATTATTCATTGCCAAATCAAACTTTAGCCTTCCCTGCCATGATTGTTTAATACCGTCTGATGCCTGCTGGCATGTTTTGAAAAAAGCTGAAATGTCTAAAATAGAGAGAAATGAAAGGTGCAGTGCTTAAAACCTTGTGGATGATGCACAATCATGAAATTGCAAAGCTCTAAAAAAATTGTCAATGCACTTTGCATTTTAATTAACAGTTTCCCAAAATACTTTTCTGGAAATCATCTTTGGATTTCATTCAGTCTTAGGAGCAGCCTGGTGCAACACTCCAGACTGACAAGGAAGCATTTATTTGCTTATATTCATTAACAAAGTATTCTCAGGATGTCTTTAAATGTAGTTTAGGCTCAGAGTACCTATCTACATGATGTGGAGGTTGGTTTTTTTCTTTCTCAGAATCTGAAGAAATAAATGGTCCCCAGAAGAGGATGGGATTCAGACAGTTAAACCCTTTTAGTTTCTCATACTTCTTGTGCTCCTTCAGAGCTAGAAGCACTAATCTTCTTGGCACACCACTCTCTGGAATCCTGCTCTACCATGCCCAACCCCTGCCCTGCTCAGCTCAGGGCAGCCTGACATGCAACTCTGGTGCCCGCTTCAGGGAGCAGGCTACAAGGCTCTTCAGAGCTCACTGAATGAGTTCTTTTTGTTTTCAAATGAGATCATTTGCCTGACAAAATAGAAAATATTCTTTGAAGGATGAAATAATTTTTTTTATTTGAGTCACTGCGTTTTTTATGTGCAGATACAAAAGATTTCATAAGGATCTTTATCACACCAAAATGTGACAAACACTGCAGTTGGTACCTGGCTGACATAATGCTGTATTATGGTATGTGGAGTCAATACCCTGTAACACTCAAAGCACTATTTATATAGTAGAAGGCTTTCGTTCTTTAAAAGAGACTTTAAAAGAATGATCACTTTTTAAATGTAAATAAATGGTTAGAGAACAACAAAGCTTTTTCTGAGCTATTAGGAGAGCCTCATAATAAAGCGATTACGTCTGGTTGTCTATTATAAAATCTTCCTGTTAGTAAACCACTTTTAATATCTCATACTGAAGTTGCACACTCAGGACCTGCAAGCATTTCCAAAAGTGGCCATGAATTTTCAAACTGATTATAGCAACCTGGCGGAAACATTTTTAAAAGCTTGACCTGGAAAAGTGCTGAGCAGTTTTCTAAAGTGTTGGACAGCCTCGAACCCAATTGTTTTTAGGGAAAGCTGTGACTACTCACTGAATTTTAGGAATACTCAGCATTTTGCAGGATTTAACTCTGAAGATCCTTATTGAAAGTCAATGAGAGTTAGTTTCCTAAAACTCAGTGTCTCTAAAATATTTCAGTACTTGAAATCAATGTAGTCAGCTCCCTAAATGCATTTGAACCTCAGAGTTTTCACTTTGCAGAGTGCAGTGCCATGATGCCTGACTCCAGTGTAAATGTTCAGAATAACTGAAGGATATACTGATGGATTTGCATGTCTGCCATCTTCTACAACATATTTATAACTGCCAAGGAAACAATAAGTTAGGAGGGGAAAAGGCCTTTAGTAATAAGCCCAGATGATTAATTTTTTAATGTGTGCCATTTGTAGCAGAGATATCTCAATTTTGCAGTGTTAAAGGAAAATAGAATGGAGAAAAGGAAATAAATTTAACATTGGAAGATAACAATAGAAACTTTATTTATGAATCTAGGCATGTTTGTGCTCCTTATAAAAGCAATACAGATGCATTCCAGTTATTTCACATGTAAATAGTATGCTACTTCCAAATTTTAGAGTTACTTTGAAAAAAATGTATCACTACAGCATTTCCTCATAGGTAATACCAGAACTTGGTATTCAGCAGACACAGTGCATTGCCCCAAAGGGAATAAGCATATGAAACTCACATACCATTTGGCAGAAGACAAAACTACCCAAAAATATCCTTCTGCTGTTTGAAGAGCCCAATAAGGCCTTCACTGACAGTCACAGATCTGAGTCCCTCATATTCCATGACTTCCCTCTTCAGCACTTTGCAAACTCATCAGTGGAGAAAAGGAAGAGGCCACATCAGCACAGTAGCCAAGACATGGAGAAGTTCAAAGTCTCTCCAAAATTCAGTCTCTAAGTGTCTGTTTGGGAGGTGGATCAAGCTTTGTACAGAAGTTGCCTCCTCCACCTGCCTCCTCCACACTCCCAGCAGTGTAGGCTCTTCCCTACATCTCTCAAACAAAGATCCCCATCCAAGTATTGGTCACTCCAGCAGTACTGCCTACAGCAAGGTCATTATTACTCAGAATACATTACCAATTTTTTTGTATTATAATAATCCATGTCATACCTGTGCCAAGCCTTAGAGGAACAATTTGGGTATTAGTCTCATTGTCTCTAATTAACTGATGTGCCCCACTCTGCACCAAGAGTACTGGCCTTGCCCTGACAGAGCCCTCCTCAGCCACCTCCTTGTGCAGACCCTGTTGAAGAACAAGAAGCACAAAGAAAAGACAACTGATCTTAGGAGTTTGCAGTGTGTTTTCTCTATATAAAAGCAGAATTTAGCATTATAGTTTTTGATTAATTTGGGATAGGCATTTTGTCATGCAATTAAAATGCAATTAGACCACTGTCCTGCAATATTGACTTGATTTATAATCTGCTGCTTAAGTAAATTGTTTAAATATCTCTCTTGAGTCTTTCTGTAGATACTACTTTTTATTAATACATGTGTTTTAGGAGACATTGAATCTCATTTTAAATAAAAGGAAAAGAGAAATTGAGTGCAATACATATAAAGTAGATGTTAACTATTTATGCAGTAAACCTAACCAAGTTACAATTGGGACGACCTCAGCAATCAAGGGTTTTCTACGTGGTTATGTGTGGTTTGTTTCTGCCCCCAAATCCTAGCACCTGGGCAAAAATGAACATAATCCATGCTCTCAGCAAATAAAACCCAGAGTACTCAAAACCATCAGAAATGTTTGGACACCCCAAGCAAGGAGTGCAGCTCTGGTTCCACCTGCCCTACCTCATCAGCTCGTGGAGCATGGTGCTGGCTGTGAAGGGCTGTGGCAGCTGTCACTGCTCTGTTCTTTCCTTCAGGGACATTGCATTTGATTTTGGATAATGCTTCCATCAGCTGCCACATGAGCTTCTCTTCACACAATGCATAGCAATTTGGAAAAGTTGTGAAGTTACAATTTATTGCTAAGTGAGCTACTTGTATTTGTGAGCTTAGGTTTATTCTGAAGATGATGAGTCAAATAATGGAATCCTTAGTAATTCCAGCCTATGACCAGTGATATTTAGGTATATTATATATGCTTGGGATTCACCACACAAACCTCACCTGCTAAAGCTATACCTCATCTTGCAGCCTCATGTGGTTAGAAACTGGGCAGGAAAGAATCCAAACCTTGAGTCTAATTGTCTGAAGTGTAACCTCAGCTAGGTCCACTTCCCTTTCACTTTTAAAAGCAGGGCTAAATATTTTTTAATTTAGATACACTATTGAGAATTTCCATTCTTTACTATAAACAATCCATGGTGGAGCACATAATTCTGTACTGTAGTAATATTTTTAGTATGTCATGTCTACTTCTATTTATCCTTTTCTTGTATGTACAGTTGAAAATATTTATATAATACAAAGACAATTTAAAAAAATCCAATTGCATTCATTTCCAGTTTAACACAGTATAATGTAATTGTTAAATAAGTGTATATGCTTTTTTATATACAACTAAGCAAAGCTAAATCTGAAAAGCTTACTGGTTCAGGAAAAAAAACACAGTGTAATTCTTATTGCTTTTTCTTATTTTTTGAAATTATTTGAAGAAAACAGTTCTCTTGTTTGTATGTATTTACCAACAGGGCACAAAAGTGTGCATCAGCTGCTTTTCAATACTTTTATTTATTTAAAAATCAATCTTCTCACCATCACATCCACTGTAGATGACAAATTCTGTACATGTAATAGTGTAATTTTAGAGCAGCTTATCTATTTTTTAGAAAAAAAACAGCCATGTTGTATTGTAGCCACTTTCGTGTTGTCTTATACATAAAGTATTTTTAAGGGTGATTTGAATCACATAGAACCAGCAGGCAGTTCATTGAAATGCCTGTGAAAAGACAGTTAACACACATTGATTTTAACTTCTGCAGTAATAAACACAGTGAAAAATTGGCTTGTTAAAAGCCAAGATACTACAGAAAAAAAAGAATAAAATAAAGTTTAAAAACTAGTATAGATTTTTTTAGGCTAGAGTTCCTTGCTTCTGGCATCAACTGTATTTCACCATCCAAAGAAGTTTCAATCCTCCTTTTACATGTTAGCAAAAATTACATCTAATGGAGTCTACAGTCCTGGGTGACAAATGAAAGACTGTGAATTTCTAAACAAGCACAGCACTTACAAGAAGGAGTAGAGAGTGTTGATCTAGCTGTGACTGAGGCAGATGTAGCTGCAGAGAAACAGAAAGGTGAAAAAAGCAGAAATTCAGAAGCAGAAGGGAAACCTCAAGGAAATAACAGGTTCATTCACCTGAGAGTGGAAGTTGATGTTAGATGGAAGGAAAATATCTTCAGAAATGCCCTTGATAGATGGATCCCCATGCTCTAAATAAAGCCATAATGCATATTATGCTGGGAAAAGTGTTGAGGGGCAGCTGAAATAGCAATATATTCCCAGGGCTGCTCTTGAGAAATCTATCTTCAGAATTGAACACAGAAAGCTCAAAATATTATACGTACCTTTTTCTATTGGCAAGTGATATCCAGTATTAGATTTACTGTAAAACTGTATCAAATAATTTCACAAGTTTTTGAAATATTACCTGATTGATAAGAAATGTTGCAAGGAGCTAAAAGCACAACACTCCAAAACCAGATCCAATAGAATATATTTATCTCTGGAATAATATCAGATGTGGAAGTCAATAATCAGGCCATCAAATTAGATGCCAGGTTTAGAGCTGCCGATTCCTTTACCATCAAAGTTTGCAAATATTGGCCTTTGTCTGTAGTACCACCTAGTGTCAAAAACTCTTATCTCTGAGCTGAAAAGAACTGGATTGAACTCCATCTATGCTTCTTTATTTCCCCTGTTCAAAACAACCAAACCACACAGGGAAGGTGCCCAGAAGGCATTTTTCATGATATTGAGCCCAAGAAAGAGCCTTTCATACTTTTGTTTGCTTTATGGAAACAGAATTTTGAGGCAAAATAGAGCTTGGGTTTTTGTGACAGCAGACAAAAATTCTCCCAATGTTACGCACAATTTTAATTATGGGTATTTTTTTTTCCCAGTGTGAAGTAGAAGAAATGCTATAGGGCTTCTCTGCACTGGAAGTGAAAGAAAAATTACAGTGAGCGAGGCTATGGCGGTGCACTCTGGGCACTGCTTTGCATTTGTGGGCAAGCCCCAGAGTGGAATAAGAGAACTCGCCAAGAGAGACACTGCCTGCACACCAGAGCACCAGCAGCTCCAGCAACAGCCTGAAAATTCATCTTCCCACTCTACACATGTTAATTTGCCCATGTACACTTTCTTTTAAAACCAAAATATTCTCTCCAAGATCCCAGGTTCCCAGATTGCCGAGGGAGGTGGCCAGGCGTGGAGCCTGCCTTCTGTCTG
This sequence comes from Peucedramus taeniatus, assembly GCA_013400575.1. Lineage (NCBI taxonomy): Eukaryota > Metazoa > Chordata > Aves > Passeriformes > Fringillidae > Peucedramus > Peucedramus taeniatus. The sequence continues at coordinate 83,610 of WBNO01028792.1, read as the reverse complement.
TCCATCTGGCAGGGGAGCCTGCAGGGCACAGGAGCAGGAGAGCCCTGGAGCCAGCACACCTGCCTGCCTGCCGAGGAGGAGAGCTGCCCGCTGCCAAGGCTGGGCACATGGCAGCTCCTCAGGAGCAGGGGCTCCAGGCAGCTGGCAGGCTGTGGGAGTTGGGCAGCCCTGTGCTCCCGAGCCCAGGGCCTAAGGAGCAGAAAGCAGAGGGAGAGACTTGATGGCCACCCACTCTGGGGTTGCCATGGAGCTGGGCAGCTCCTGAGCCTGGCAGCTGGGAAACAGCCAGGCTGGCATGGGGACAGGTTGCACCTCACTCAGCCTAACCAGGCCTGGGGGGGATTTCTCCCCTCCAAACCTTTCTGGTGGAAAGTGGTTTTGCCCCAGAAGTTCTTACCCACTCTGTGACTTTCCAAAAACACAGTATCTAGAAGAAAAGTTCCTGAAGTGACTATAAGCGCAGAAAATTCACACACAACATGAATTCAAATTAAGTTAAAACAGATCCAGCAAATGTGAAAGGATATGCAGCAGGTACATTTACTAATCCAGAACAGAGTGTGTTGACTGTGAATTCCCTGGAGATGCAGCCAGCCTTTGTACAAGGGCCTCGTGTTACTAATGAGTAGACGCCATGGCAGCTCAATGTATAGCTTGTAGGTTTAATGATAAATTTAATACAGGAGCAGGCCAGGGAAACAACATAAAGATTAAATATATTTAAAAAATTGCAGCAACATCAGTTAATTGCAAAGCTGAGGCAGGAGGTGTTAATTACAATTATAGATGAGCCATTTAGTAATTCACATTAGTGAGCATAGAGCAATTATCAACCTGCTGGTTTTCTTGCTACTTATAATATCCATGTTTTCCTATCTTTTATGAAACATAATAGCTGTATTGAACAATGTAAAATAACAGTAATGAATATAATGCCTATTTAGGTAACCTACAGCTGTGATTCTCAATATTATCACAAAGCCATTCCATTTGGAGTAAGACACTATCCAGAAAGCTTAGTGTTTCTAAGTGCTAGAGTTAGGTAGAAAATACATAATGGGCATTTCACAGATGGACAGATACACTTTGTTTGTTGCACTAAAATTTACAAATACAAATTAACCTTGACTGGACCTGAGGCAAAAGTGCAGTTTAAATTATACATCAGTAAAAGATTAAGTCCAAGAGTATCAACATCAGTACATCTGTTTCTAAGTGATAAACTGTGAAAAAAAAAAAAAAAATCATCAATTGATTGAAGAAACGTAGTCTCTGAACCTGGCAAATATATTATTCCTACAAGATTCCAACTGACTTGGCTTACCCAGGAGAGACGACACCATTATCATGTTAACATCTTTATCATATAACATATCACCATGTGGGGTACAAGAGCAAAGGTGTTGAAGACAAGTGACCTTCTCAAGAAAGGTCACTTAGTGCTTACAAGTCACAGCAATGTTCTTCATCATGGATTCATTTCAGTGTCAAGGTTCTTGTCACACTGATAGTGCACAGGCTCCCAGAGGAAGATAGAATGCTGGTATGGCCCAAAGGTCCTAGATAGAGGACTGGCAAAACTAACCTTTCTCCATGTACTGAAACACAAAGCTCTGTTTTATGCTACTAAGACCTTGTGCTTTGTCCTGTGTACACACTACAATGAAAACCCTTTCCAGTCAAAGGGGAGCTATGCATCCGTAACCAGGCTTCCTCAGAATGAACTCTGCACATTCAGACTTACGAGATGCTCCACTGGTATTCCTGACAGTGCCTTACCCTTGATCCTTAAGAAATGTTATAAAACTGCTATTTGATTCATACTGAAGCAGAACATGAGCCACATTTTGAAGATGTAACACTGTTGTTTCACAAGCTTTTCATATATTTATGCCATTAGTTCAGTCACATTGGAATTCAATACAAGGATATCAAGTAACTATGCATTTTGTCTGAAAAACAGTACCTTTTTTGGCAGATGTTTATCAATTAACAGATATAACTAGGATATTATAACTAATCTATACTTTTTCTGCTTGTTTAGCAGTAATTGAAGCTGAATTCATTGAGCACAAATGACATTCCTCCTTGCTTAATGTACAAAGCAAAATTTCACCACATTAGCAATATAATTATCGTCCTATTCATGTTTTGAAGTATTTGTAAGCTTCAATGGAAAGAATAACGGTTAGAATGAACTAAATATTTTTAACTAATTCCATGACTATTTACTCATATTTTAAAAGAAATTTGAGTTGCATCTGCACCATTTCTGTGTTTCATTTCTGGATTACATTTAACAAAACCACCTGCCCAGCAGAAGATTTGTGTATTATATAAGTCAACATGGCTGCTATTTTTAGAGCTTAGAAGAAATAGAAAGGAGCATACCCTTCATACTTTCTATGCAGCAATATATATATACCTAGAAATATGACATATCTACGTGTTCTTCTTCCTTTATTACCAAATAGGCTGTCATCCTGTCTTAATCTGGGGTTCTCTGATCAGCTTTTGATCAGATCAAATTTCTGGATGAGACATTACCATTCCCAAGCCTTTAAGTCTGAATGTGTTTCAAAGCATGTTTCCATCCTCCCCAGTCTGAAATTCCCAGTATTTCCATGATGGCATTGGGACTCATGTGATGCCAGAACAGAGAGCTTCAAACAAATTATGATTTTCATCTCTATTTCTTCCTTCTCTAACACTCAGTCATCAGAGGGAGACATGTAAAAGGCAAGAGAGCATAGAATCACATGTGACTTTTCAAAGAATTTCTGAATTATAACACATGATATCTTTCACTTGTCAACATCACACAAAAACTCTGAAAATTATTGCAAGGTTTTTTGGGATTAAGAAAACATACATTGTTAAGGATAGGTCAGTGTAATTCTCATGCTGGGATCTCATAGATGACACCAATTTGTGGGACATAGTCGTAATTGTGTTTTTTCTGTATAGGTGTAGTTGCGTTTGGCTTGGCATGACTAAATGCTATAAAAAGAAGTAGTGCAATTACAAGAACCTACACCATACAAGAGGACTGATATGAGGTAGCTGAAACACTGAGCACAACCCACTTCCAAACAGGAATTGACTGTGCTGGGGACTAGATGATCTTAAGGTTCCTTCCAACCCAAACCAATCTATGAATCTATGATTTTATGATTTTATGATTCCATGTTCTAGTTACAAAAACCAGCAAAGAGTTGCCAACCAGACTTTTGGAGCCCTTGGTATTTGAGGTTACAATTGCATCCCTGAGGTGATCTTGCCCTGAACAGCATTGTAACTCATAGAATTATTGATCCAAACAACATTTAGCCAGAGTGGGTGCAGGTCTGTGCTGTGCTATTGTGTCTGTAGAGCCTGGCCTTCAGGCTGTTGTGCTGCACATATCCCGTGGCTGCAGGGTAACCTCATTGTCACAGCAGAGCCCGTGTGCAGCTCCCACACAGCACCAGCATTTACATCACCTCTGTGACCTTGCCTTTAAAGAGTGCAGCAAGATGGTCTTATGTGAACACCCTTTTTTTCTAACAGTAAAATTCATACCATTGTTTTCTTTTAAGAACAATGTGTAAGATCTCAAATAATCAAAAAGGAATGCACTTCCCATGGATAGGATCCACACAGTATGTTGTGCCCTGGTTGGAGACTGTTTGTTGCAGTGCATCTAGGGTTTCCCAGCATCTGAAGGTACATAAGATTATCTACACCATCCTCTTTTCCTTTATAGTGTTAATACAAAAAAAAAAAAAAAGGGATTTTAAATAACAATTGACAGACTCTTAGTGCCTTTTATTCTGGGATCATAAGATATCAGCACCTTCTGCTGCAAAACAATACTATGTTTTCTTTCTAAAGCCTGCAGTAGGAAAGTAGAATTGTTTTTCATTCCTCTAAGTTTATGGGACTTTATTTTGCTTCACTTTCAAATATCTTAAAATGTATCAGCAGCTAGTTACTGAAATAAATCAGGTATTAAGGAAGACTGATCATCTGTGTTTTATGAACATCCAAACTTCAGTTTTAGCAGCACTAGGAAATAGAAATGTCATTTTGTTGTAGCTCCTTGGCACTTATGATCACAGCATGTCCAATTGCTGCCAGAAAGACAGGCAGCTGAGAAGCCCTGACACACCATAGTGCAGGCATCCATCATTATGTCACCTTTCGCTATCGCCTTTTATTAAAAATTAAATTAGAAGACTGACTTAAATGTTATCAAACTTGGTCAAAAGCTAACCCCTGGCCACCAACCTTGCATGCAAATTTTGAAGCAGAAAGAGCAATTTCTAAAGGTTTCTTAGGATAAAACATGGAAGGTAGGCTTATAATGATAAAGTACTACACCTTTTCAGTGACAGTGGTGTGAAGCATTATTAACAGCTCTATTTATACTATGGGGAAAAAATAGACCTGAAAAAGAAGATGCAGGAAGTTTCAAAAAGAAGCTAATATGATTTTGTACCTAGGATAACTCTCTATTTCACTCCAAAATTTTTTAAGTTTAAGTTAAAAGTGGCTGCTAAAATAGGCATTCTTTTGATATAAGACAGGGTGAGAGAAAAGATCTAAAGTACGATTTTTTTCAGCTTTTCTGGAGCTTACCATGGTATCATTTTTGCTATTAATACCTATTCAAAGATGCACAGCTCAGACTCTGAAACCCTCAGCACTTGACTGAATGTGCAGAAGAACATAAACACTGTGTCTCCAGTTGTTCTCTTTCCTTCTACCTTAGTTCATGGGGAAAAGAAAATTAGATCTGCTCTGGCAGCAGACTTTTAGCTCTTGATATACTTGTTCACCTGTTCCAGGTAGGACTCTGAGGGCAGAGATAACACTTTGACTTGTAAGACAGAACCCCTGCCTCTACCACTGATTGTAATGGCGACATAAAACTCCAGGACCATTACTGTAACTCCAATAGTTTGGCCCAAGTAGTTTTATAAAGCAAGTCTGAAAGAAATATGCTTTCATTTGCTTTTTTTTATGCATTTCTTTATAGAAAATTGATTGTGACATAAAATACTCAGGTTCACGAACAGTTTTCATCAATCACTGGTGTTTGATGGGATGGTTTTTATTGTTATTTTTAAAAGTAAATAGCAATTTTACTATTTAAAAATAATTAAGAGCATTGGAAACCAAAACATTTGTGTTACTGAATCTTTTCTGATGCTCTGTAAAACCAGTGAGAGAGACAGTGACAGAATGCATGTCATCACATCTTCCTTGGCTCTGCAACATCTGACAAAGGGAAGAACAAAGGTTCTGCAGACTGGCTATTTTCCTTTTTCAAGGTGAATTCATAGGGTTACATGTGTGGTTAGCATTTCACTAACACACTGGTTAGCTAACCACACTTACATGCAAAGTTACCTGTATTCTGAGGTGGACAACTGGACCACAGCCTAAGGTTCTGTGCCTTTAAATTAAAGCAGAGTAGGGATCACATGTGCCCTGGAGATAACAGCCATTACCCAGTACCAAGAAATCACTTTAATGTGCTAGCAATAAAATTTAATGATAAAGAACAAAAAAATTATCTTTTCAATGATCTTCTTCCGATAATCATATCCACTTTTTTTTTTCTTTTTTCTTTTTTTTTTTTTTTTTTAGGGGGGGAAGGGGCAGTGGGAGGGGAAAAAGACAAAATTTCATCTACAAAAACTAATCAGAATTTATAGGCACTTAATAGTTTTTCTCAGTCACTGGAAGCACAAAAAGTTTAATGATCAGGGAAACATTAGTCAAGAGAAAAAGTTGAAAGACAAAACCCATACTGGACTTTATTACTCACATCTCTTCAAATGTAATGTACACACTTTACACAATATAATTAATAGTGATTTCTTCTTCCAAAGGTCCTAATGACAGCAAGAGAAAAGGCATGCTATTGTCAGATCTTATGTTCCTTTAAGTAAATGTTTATCTGTAAGCAACTCTAAAAATGGTCCGCTTAAAGGAACTGGTCCCAGAATACTATTTAGTAGCATGTCCTATGTGCAGGTCCTGCCCCTACCTGAAGTGCTACATATCAGATATAGGCTATAAAATGTAGTTTTTCCTTACTAAATAGAGCACACAAACAACCAAACTCACAGAAAGCAATCTATATTGTCCTAGTGTTATCACAAAGAGCACTTTCAAAATGACCCACTCAGAAAGCTAATGTTCTCTATGATACAGGTAACATATAATTAACTGGAACCCTATAAAACATTCTGATAAATGTCTTATTTGTTAGAATAGTTCAGCAGGATTGATCTAATCAGAAATCTGTTTACTTTCAGAATTGGCGAAAATTGCCACCACCTGGCCACAAAGCAGTGAGAATCAGACTATGTTCATTTAAGCATGAAGTGTCTACTGGCTTCCCTGCATTTACTAGAAATATGACCTGAGCTTATGGAAAGATCTTCAACCACTGTTTCACTAAAACAAGAGCAAACAGAAGAGCAGTTCTCATATGGCTGCTGATACAACTGAAGGGCCCGTTACGTGGCTTGCTGCTCGACCTGTGATGTGTGGTAAGAAGCTTCTTTTTACAGCTGAAGTGCCTCCAGATCACACTTAAGAATGATTGGTTGTTTTCTTAATGAAGGCTGCTCCATTTCACAGATTCTCTACCATTACAGTTATTCTGGTGCAACAGCACTGGAAACTAATCCCCTTCCAAAGGAGAAACAAAAATTCTGTCCAAATTATCAAGTCTCTAAGACAAATAGAGGGTCAGTAGAGTGAAACAGTCAGTGTTAGAGAGCAAATATCCATGTTTTTTTTATATATTTCATTTGCTTTAATCTAGTCCCATTGCCCAAATGTTTATTTGCAGGTGGACTTCAGCTTCCAGATTTTATTTAATCTAAAATCCAATTCATGTTTACTAAGGCCACTCCACAATGTGAACTGAAGGAAGCAAGTGGGGGATGTCAGGAAATTAATTTCAAACATTCACTCCTGAACACTATGTCCATATTGTCCATAAATAAAGGAGGAGTTTTCCTGCTGGTGTAAATTTACTTCCTCTTTAAATGGCATAAAGTCCATTGCATTATTCTCTGCTCATTCAAGAGCTGACATTTTTAATGCTCATACTCAAAGCCAACTTGCTTGTACTGGAAAAAGTCTATTTCATAACCCTGGTATACAAGTAACATCAAAGGCGAATCAGAGCAAAGTATTTATTCTAAACACAAGACTGCATGACCCAAACAAGATTCCTGCATTTGCATCACTCTTGCAAATGATAGATATATTCATCATGCCATAGACAAGAAGAGCTGCTGACACTTAATGCTATTTCTTCATGTTCTGAATTTATTAACATTATGTAAAATGCAGCATCAACCACTCTATGCATGAAATTTGTTCTTGTTGGACATTATTAATAGAGAACACAAAGCTGGGTAGGTATGATAGGTATATGACAGGTATATGTATGTACATGATCCTTTAAACTATGGTTTACCCAGCAATTGTCATTAATTTTAGAAGTCATCCAGTCATATTCTTGGAGAAAGCTTTGAGAGTCCAAGAATAAGCTCTCATGTACACAAGAATGATAAATGTATTCCTCACAATTTATATTCACCAGCACAGTGCCCAGCATTGTTATGTAATGTAGTTCATTGTAATGATTTCTAAGTAAATAAATACCTTAAAATAAAACAAAGCAGAGAACTACAGGCTTGTTAGAATTTTTCAGTGAAACTTCTATTGTTTGGGAGAGACTATTTATGAAAGATTTTTGTGTGCATGAATGGCACTTACTAGGAAATGTTTCTGATCTCTGATATGGACATGCTAGAAATACAGAAAGCATTGCAGGCAACAGATGCACTCACAATTGCAGGAGATCTTTCAATGTACCAGGCTTTTAGGAATCATTCCTTCTCATGATACTTTTCTTACATCTGCAACTATTTATTAATCCAGAGAGAAGCTAAAACCGTCACACATACTCTAGAGGGGTGGTCTCCAGATTGGTTTGGTTGTTCACTCCATCAACTAAAAATTTCTGAACACAGACCCAATATTTTTTAATTTATTTATAAAATGTATACATTTACCCCTGTACTAATATATTACATACATTATAAAACATACATGAAAAAAAAAAAAAGTATAAGATAACTATTTTAAAATTTATTTTATTTAGTAATGGTACAAAAATCATAGAACCATACAATGATTTGGGTTGGAAGGGATAGTAAAGACCATCTAGCCCCAACCCTTCTGCCTTGGGCAGGGATGCCACCCACTAGATCAGGTTGCTCAGAGCCCCATCCAAACTGGCCTTGAACACTTCCAGGGATAGGGCATCCACAAAGTCTCTGGGCAACATTAGAAGTGCTTCACCATCCTTTGAATAAAGAACTTCTTCCTAAAATCTAACTTAGACCTGCCCTCTTCCAGTTCAAAAGCATTGTCTTTTGTTCTGTCACCATCTGCCTATCATAACAACTCCTCTCCTTCTTTTTACTTGGCCTTCTTAAGGTACTGGAAGGCCACAATGAGGTGTCCCTGCTGTCTTCTCTCCTCCAGCCTGAACAAGCCCAGCTCTCTCAGCCTGTCTTTGTAGAAGAGGTGCTCCAGCCCTGTGATCATCTTTGTGGCCTTCTATTGACCTGCTCTAACAGGTCCATGTCTTTCCTGTGCTGGGATCCCGGAGCTGGATGCAGCACTGCAGGTGGAGTCTCACAAGAGCAGAGCAGAGGGGCAGAAACCCCTCCCTCACCCTGCTGGCCACACTGCTTTTGATGCAGCCCAGAATACAGCTGGATTTCTGGGTTGCAAGCACACATTGTTGGTTCATGTCAAGATTTTCATCCATGAGAGCTCCAAGGCTTTTCCAGCAGAGCTGCTCTCAATAAATTCATCTCCCAGTCTGTGATCATGTCTGGGACTGCCCTGACCCAGGTGTAATATCTTGCATTTGAATTTGTCGAACTGCATGAGATTCTCAGGGGTTCACATCTCAAGTTTGTTTTTTTTCCTACACTCCAATGGATTGCTTTGAGCATCCTGACATGTGCACACATCCTACTTTGGAGGCCACTGAACAAGAGTACTCAACTCAAAGATATGAGTCTGAATCCTTTATCTGAATCTAAAAGTGCAAGGACTTGGTTTCTCACAAAAACTTCTTCCAAGTAGTCTTGACATTGCTCTGATAGGTAAGATGGTATATTCCTTTTGTTTGAATTCTTCTCTCTCACCACTAGCAGGAACATGCATTGTCATTTCAGCTATCATAAGTCTTGATCATGTGAAAGACAGCTCTCTAGAATTTCAGTATGTAGTAATGACATCTATATTCAGCAAAACTGCTGTTATCCAATAGAATGCTCAAAAAGTTGTCTGCTAGTACTTCTATAAGAGCATCTAAGTTACTCTCAAATTATTCTTATTACCCAGCCACCTTTCAAACATACTCAAATAACTCTCAGACACAGATAAACAGTCTTAAAGTTGCACACAAGAATGCTTATTCAGTCTTGTTGAAGCTCTGACATGATTGCTTAATACACATTTCTAAGACCCAAATACAAAGTCCCCAAAAGCATACTAGTCTTTCTTTACTGAATACTTGTCTCTGCTTCCCTGATTTCCCAGATGCTCCATTCGAGTCACTAATACATGTGCAGAGTGCATTTTTCCAGAAATATATTAACCTCTCTCTTCCCTAATGGACCGCTGCTAACCAGGTTTAGCATGTGGGAACCGAATCTCTGCCCATGCTGTGGTAAGCCTGAAAAATCTGTTGCAGTCAACAACACAACTAATTTAGTCTGCTGTGATGGTAGGTTGTACACCATTTGTATAATGGCAAGCTCTTAGAGAACTCACATAATGACTGGAAAATAGAGCTCATCCCAGGAGATGTGGGATTAACCATATGGCTTTCAGTTATTGTGAGGGGCAAGGTATGCCACCTGCCCTCAAAACTGATCTGCTGAAAGCAGCAAATAGTCAGAAGGTGGGCCAGGCTAGGTCTGGACCCCTAATGACTAGACAAATCAGGGAACAGAGACATTTAAAGCTCTGCTTATGGTCTTGAGCCATGACTAAAAAGTTTCTTTTTTAATAAAAAGCATTCTCACTGACACAACCAGACTTATCCCTGCTGGGTCTTCATCTGGTCCTGCGACACTTTTCACTATATAAGAGTTCAAGATGCAGGAGAAGGCACAAAAAGTTCATTTATTCATATGAGAAAAGAAAATAACATTCTTTTTAGTCAGTAAATTTAAAGTCACCTAATACATGAATATGAAAACCTACTGGTAAGACCATAACTACAGCTACGTTTTTAATACATTGTTGTGAAATCCCAGACATGATGCACAGTCATAATTTAATCATGGAAATAATAACATTGCCTTTAGTAATCAATGAACACAATAAATTTTACATTGCTGATATAAAATCATTAATATGCCTTGTCATTCCAGTGTATCAGCAAGTAGTTAATTTTGCAACAGAGTCATCCTACTATACCAGTTAAAAGGAAGCTCACCCCAGGGCTGTATTGTTCATACGGAGTTCTTTCTCCCAATGGAGAGACCAATAAGGTTCCAGTCAGATCCTGGGTGTTCTGCCTCCCTCTTACATAGGCAAAATGAACTGAATTTTCATTCAAAATGCAGAAAAATTATGCTATTTAAAAATTAAATTCTGCTTCACAAGGTTCATGTTGTGTTTACAACTCCTTTTTCTGGACATATGAGTAAGAGAAGCTTCATCCATACAAATACCCACAAAAAGCCATTTTTGAATCCATAAAATTTAGATCTTTAAGTTTGGTTCTAAAACTATAATTTTCTTAAGTGGTAGTGGAGACTGCTTATATGCTTCAGAGTGAATTGAAAACAGTATGATAGGTTTTGCCTGACCAGTCACAGCCTTCATATGAGACTGTGTTTATGAATTCCTGAAGGAAGAAGACACTATTCTAGGTCTACACAAACTGATCTTAATGCTCTTTAATCATAGTGAAATATTACGACTCATGTTTCAAACCATTGGCATGTACAATGGATAAGTCATGATTAGGCAAACTGTGCCCTTCCAATAATAAATAATCCAGAATTCATTCTCTGCCAGAGAATCTTGTTTAAAATATTATCATCCAGAAAATACTTATTTGAAATACATATACCTAGGTTCCTTTCTCAGGGCAGGAACCACATTTACTTCACAGTCTGTGAAGCTCAAAGAAATCTTTATTGCTGAGAAAACAAAATTAACTATTGACACAGTCATGTCTGGTTGGTTTCTTGGAATTATGATGATACTTGGTCTCACTGACTGCAGTAGCAGCCCTTATTGAAGAACTGTTAAGAAAACTAAATGTAACAAAAAGCCTGGTTTGTCAAAAAATGAACATGGGGGGAATAGGGAAAAACAAAGACAGCGGGACAGAAGAGTGAGATCACTGCTTTAGCATTCTCCTGAGCACTCAGAGAGATAGCTTGCCAGTACACCTGAAACCTTGACTTGAAATCATCCATAGGCCCTGTATAGTGTCAGTGCAGATACTCCTGACTTTTTTTGAACCTGGTCAGGGAAATGTATGACAATATGGTCTCCTCAAATTTTCATGGTTAAAAGTCGGAATTTGTTACATGTTCTTTCTGTTTGCAATGTCACAGTCACACAGTAAACTAAAATGGCATTTGTCTGATTAAAATATTTTTCCAGCAATAAGCTGCAGACCTGCAACAGTACGTAGCACTGGGATTTTTTTATATATCCATTTGAAGAAAATTAAATATGTGGTTTACGTCCACTTTTATGCTTAACATAAAGCTGCTTAATGACAGCAGCTATATCAAAATGTTGGTATAGATCTGGTTCAAGCTTTCATATATTATTCTGCAGATGACAGAATGAAGTCCCATAGAAATGTTTTCAAATAAACATACAGATTTATTTTAAATAGTTACTAGCAGGACAGGTACTTCTTCCCAGAAATACTACCTGCAGTCTGTTTCTGGAAACATCTTTGCTTTAAGTGGTTTCTGTAGTGTTTGCAAAGCCTCCAGACATACAAGCCATTGAGAATACTGTGCATTGTCTCACCCTACAGCAGTTTGTAGTGTTGCCTGGAAACAAAAGTCAGACCAATTATGCCTTGAACACTACCGGTGTGACACTGATAACCGACTAACCTTTTTCATTTTGTGTTTTTGTAATTCCTCAGGTAGAGAATATGCTTCCCTTTCAATCTCCACCCCCCTCCTGACCTAAAAGCCGTAATTCAGGTTGAGGTGACTTTCAACTCTATTTTTCCATAAGGTCAGATTCACTGTCTATTTACTTCATTTTCTAACAAAATTTTCACCTTGTCCAATGCAAACTCATAGAATACTTACTAAGCATTGCAGATTTTCTTTCTCCGCCTTCAAGTCACTTACTGAAACTTTGATTTGTAGCTGAGACCACTGGCAGCCATGCTAACCATTATCTCAGTGTGTCCTCACGCTCACCTTTTCAAGAGACAGTTCTCTTGTCCTGTACATAGACTGTAAACTGCTTAGGAAATATAGACTACCTGGGACACAGACTATGACCAGCTCTCCTATGTGCAAATAGAAAGATAATATAGGATAAAAAATAGCAATTGTTGTGAGGAACATCAAGAGAAGCATTGGTAAAAGAAGAGCAGCACTTCACAATGCACCAGTGAGGCTTTTGATCAGTATCAACCCAAAAAAAGAGAATGACATCCACTAAGCTGGTAATACAGATGAATCACTAAAAGCATCCTGGAGTCGTTTTACGGTGATCATTCAACTTAAGTCAGGCAAACCTACAAGATATAAGGGGAAGGAAAGTTCAAGACAAGACAGAAGAAACAGAGGAGTGGGGGAATTTTTAAGAAAGAATTCTTTTGTTTATCTAACATACAATTTCTCCATAAGAAATTCGATTTTTCCACAATGGTTATTCCACCTTTATACCAAATGACTTGAAATACAAAGAGCTCATTTAATACAGGCATTTTTGTTTACAGTGTTTAAAAATTCATAAACTTACTGCATAAGCCCACTTGCTGAGATTCATGCTAAATATTCTTCCCTGAAAACAGTGTCATACCTACATAAAAGAAAGTTGGCCATAAAATGGGGGAAAAAAGGTGAAAAAAAAAGTGCAGAACTACTTAGAATATTTAACTGCCTCAATTTACACTGAAGAAAATACTGTAATTAAATAATTATGGAACTTATCAGAGCAATATATTTTTTAAGATTAATTTCCATTAGACATAAAATGGTCCCTAACAAGAAGCAGGATGTGCCACAATGCCTATTTGCCATGAAACCCAGTTTGCATATATGTTATATAGATTTTTCTACAGAAATAAAATAATAGATTCCTTGTTTGGTTGTGGGGTTTCTTTTTTTCCTAAATGGAACATTCAGAAAATCAAGCATTCTTTAGAGAAAACAAAAAGAAAATAATATTTGAGGGCAGCATAAGAGAGGAATAATCAATGAAAAAAGAATAAAAGTTGTTTTTTTTCTTTTATTTATTATGATAGTATTTGGGGACCTTACACTTCAGAAAGATCAGAAAACCAGTGTGTTTGGAACTGTGCAAGAATATTTAAAAAAAAAAAAAAAACACAAAAACAGAGAAGAAAACATTGCTGTTCCTATAACCTGAACTTCATCATAACTTGATTCTGATTTTATAACACTTAGGTACACTGAGCTTTGTACTCAACTCAGAATGCAAAGCACACATGCACTTTGCAGTCAAGTGCAATTTTTTTGCTTTATTCAAGTTATAATAGGAAAGGTCTGTTTAGGTGTGCAAGCACTTACAAAAGCTTTAGATAAAAGCATCTCTTAGGTAATTCATAATATTTTTTACATAACAAGATAAAGATGAAAGAAATTTTCTTCCTAAAATTGGGACAGAACATCAAGAAAGCACATAGATTTGGTTCTATAAGCTATCTGAACAATTTTTTATCATTAAAAGCCAAAAATCCTGAAAATCTCTGATATGTTAAAAAAAATCAGGGCACATCACCACTTTTTGGACCATGATATTAGATTAATTCTAGCTGTGGTAGACCTTTGACTTTATGATGATATATCAAAACTATTGAAAAATATTGGTGTGGTACCAGCCTCAATGCATTATTATCTATGGACATCAAACTTGTTAAATACATCTAAACCTGGGGTGTGCATGATGGCAAATATTTTTTAGGAAAAGAATGTAAACACAAGAAGTGAGTCATTGTGTTAGACTGAAAACATCCTCCAAAAGTGTCATCAGGAATTCTGTTTGCTAAGATATCTGCTACGAGGAGATCTTCTTGGAGCTTGGAACTTTGCCTATCCTATGCCTGAGTGATTCCAGGCAAACAATATTCTCTGCATAACTATCTCAGAAAGCATGCAAAATTTTATTTTAATTACTACTCAATAAATAAATATTCCATTTTTTTTGAGCTTTCCTTCATGCTTGCAATACCCGGATGGCAAATATTGCTCTATCTTAAGTACCAAGTGCCTTCTTTCCCCTGTCTGTATAAATATTATTTTCAGTCTGGCCGCCAAGAGGAACTGACATTAACTGCGATAAGTAACTTAGCATCAATGAAATAGTTTCTTTTTGGAATTTGGCACAGCAAAACATTGAAACCATAATCCTCTGCAGTGGCCATAACCAGAATCAGAAAATCAAGATATAGATATAAACATCCACCATAAATGTATGTATGACAGGTTTATCATTTTATTCCTACACTCAGCATACTAACCCATGCACAGTTATTAAGTTCATCTCTTGTTTGTGATTAGGTAAAATTAAAAACCTGGATTTGTGATATTACACATTATTTTAATGATGATGCTAAAAGCATTATGAGTAGGACAATATTTAACTCAACAAAATCTGTCCACTTGCCTACTCATTTATTAAACAAAGACACATAAGTAACTGTGGTGAAGAATATTAATGATAAAAGGAGAATGCAAGGCTGCCTTAAAATCATAGGAGTTGCAACAGTCAGATGTTATTGCTTCTCAGATAGTTTTCCAAAAGCAGCTTTTGCAATGCATGATGCTGCAATACCTTCTCCTTATGAGTTAGACTGGTAATTATTTTTCTGGTCAATTCAACCAGTCAGGTAGCCAAGTTTGCAAAAGGTAAATCTTCCTTTCTTGCTGCTTGTCTCCCTTGTCACCTTATCTTGGTTCATTTCCCTTTCCCTTCCTAGCAGGAAGGGATATATATATGCAAATATAACTATTTGCATAACATTCTATTGCAAATGTCAATGAGGGTTGTTTTAAAATTTTTCAGAGGTATTTGTTATTTTTCTTTTACTGGTCAGACAAATTAATTTGCATTTTAAGCAAGATGAGAGAATGAGTGAAAAAGAAATCCAGCATTAAAAGTGTGATTAGCTCTGATTTCAAGATGAGCCAATTTCTTGCATGCTGCTCGGTGGGACTGATTGGCCATACAAAAGATTAAAAAACTAATATAGTTGTTTTGATTAAGGCTCTTCCTTGTGAGTTGGTAATGACACTCCCTGATACACTCCCAACGACATCTGGGATGAACCCAAAGGAATGAGCAAACAGGTTGTGGCACATTCTCTACTGGCTATATTCCACTTAAAAAATGGGAATATCTGCCATGCTCCTTTCTCCCTAGTATGAAACCCAAGTGAAGCTGGGGTAGCAGTGCTTCATAGCAGGGTACTTCTCTGGGTTCCCAGCAACAGCAATTTTTGCCTTACCAATCTGCTGTGGCACATCCTGAGCTCCATGCTGAGCTCTTCAGGTTTAGTTGAGAACGTTTAGTCTCCACTGTTAGTTTAGTTTAGTCTCCACTGTGCATCCAGTGTCCTCCCATAGGTGCCACAGTCCAAGAGAGGAGGAGGAGGAAGATGCTGGCACAGCAGATGCCTCTTCACACCCAGAAAGCCATCTCCACTAGCTCCTCTGTTTGTACGTGGATAAAGAGAGGCAAAATGGCTGGATCACTCATAGTTGGACACTTTGACAAAATTATTCAGTCAATGCAGTTGTAAGAAAGCCTCTAAGAACTGTGTAGACAACCACAGACTTTTGGGTGAATCAAAGCTATGCTTTCTTCATATGCTTCTCAGTGAATTCAAGCTGAATACAACCTGAATACTCTGTGAATACATCAGTTAGTGAACTGATGTTTCACTTCAAATGTATATTCCTAAAGTGATCTATCTATATCAAATATTTTTGTGAATAGTTTCCTAAACCACTTGTGAAAGTACTGCTGTAATCTTTTGGATTACTTCTTATACCTGATTTACATCTTTTGTAGCTACTAACAAAAATAACTGTGGCATTTTAAATATTGCAAAGATATAAAATTCAGAATTACCATTGTCTCTCTTGCCTTGCCATTTTTTTTCTAAGACCATTTCACTATCATGTTTCAAATATCTGTTGTGACCATTTCCACAAAAAATGCATTAGCTACTGCATTCATTTGCTCTTCATTTTCCCATGCTTCATGAATTTACAAGGAAAAGTGTTGGGGATCAGACAAAGGCATATATCTGGCACATCTATTTCTCTTTGGCTCACATTAGGAGAGGAGAGCCAGAAGCTCAGTGATAAGCATAAGACATACTGTATCTGAACCATTGTTTTTGAAAGCAGAAAATTAAAATATTCCTCTGGAGTTGTGAAGCCTTTGAATGGGTGTCAGAAAACATGAAAAACCACACAGCCTTCCCCAGTATTTTATTTTGTTTTTCTAAAGATATGATACTTGATCCATCCTTCTATCCACAATCACACACACACACAACAAAGCTATATTCTAGTACTGTGATGGAGTAAATCCTGTGGCTAAAAAACCCAATATACAGCTGTGAGCAAGTGATAAAGCTACCTGCTAGCTCAGCTGTAAAGGCATGTTAGAGGTATGGGGTTTTTTTTCCTCCCTTAGGAACAATGTGAATAGGGTTGTGATTGCTACCTGTGGCATTTTATGACATAAAGCAAAATGTCCACGTTGTGTTGCAACATTTCATCAGTGTCTCATCACTCTTTATTGGATATGTAATGGCAGTTCAAAACTGCATGGCAACCTTTCTTTGAAACATGATGATATCAGGAACCCTGACACCATGTTAGTTCTCTCTATCCTTATAAACCTAAAGCCCAATCCTGCAGAAGTTTCAATATATAAAAATTCCAAACACAAAGGAAGGATTTTGTAAAAAAAAGCCAATTCACTGAAATAAAAATATTTTTATAAGCATTCTGGTTTCACAAATGCACAGCACAAACATAGGCAGGCTTTGGAGCAGAGGAACACCTGTCTCTGATATCTATTCTTTTCCTAGCTAACCTCAACTTTGACCTTGAGTCATGAGTTTCATGATTTTAAGAGGCTGGGAATATGCTTATGAAAACTGGAGATTCTACTGTTTCCAGGACTGGAACTGCAGAAGACCTCATTATATATACAGGACTGGGGTCAGAGATTGTGACAATGCATTTGTATCACAACTAGACTTCTGAAGTTGGTAAGTGCCAGTTTACAGCACAGAGATAATGAGTAGGGACTCAAGACTTCCACACTTCCTGAAGGGAATTTGTGAACCTAGATAAACTCAAAGGAACAATCTAAGCCAAACTTTTCAGTGTCTAAGAGTCCAAATAATTAGAACAGGATTTCTCAGTTTTAAATGGATTTCCCAAGCTGTCTTCTCTGGAAACAACTGTAAAAATAATTGTTCACCATGCCAGAATGTCTAACAAATCATTTTGTTGGGCCGAAAACAAGGTGACAGTATGCTTCCTCAAGCTGGGAACAAGGTTGACAGAGCCTGCAAACCATATGCCTGACCATTACTCTTCTGAGACTCTTGCAACCTTGTATTATCCATAATGCTTTGATCATTTTCTGAAGATTTTAGATATTATATATCTAATATATATATATTTAGCTGATAAGCTCTTGCATAAAAGATTGTTTACTATATATTGCCTCTTAGTGATTTCAGTGGAGTGAATGTGAGGGCCTAACATGCTTCTTGATTTCTAAAGCATTAAAAGTTGTTCTCACTGTGTTCTGTAAACCAAAGGGAACGAGAGGCATAAAGTCAGAGAATCATATAGGGAATAAGGTTGTAAAATACTTTTAAGATCACTGATTCCAACTCTTACTTTAGCACTATCAAGTCCACCACTAAATCATGTCCCTAAGTGTCATATCTACACATCTTTCAAATACCTTCAGGGATAGTGACTCAGCCTGATCCAGTGCTTGATCCATTTCTGTGAAGAATTTTTCCTACTATCCAAGCTAAACCTTTCCTGGGGAAATGATGTAATTTCCTCTTATCCTGTCAGTTGTTACTTGGGGAGAAGAGGCCAACCTCCACCTGGCTACAGCTTATTTTCAGGCAGTTGGAGACAGTGATAAGGTCTCCCCTGAGCCTCCTTTTCTCCAGGCTAAACAACCCCAGCTCTCTCAGTCATCCTTCATAGCACTTACCTTCTAAAGCCTTCTTCAGCTCCATTGCCCTTCTCTGGAGTCACTCCAGCACCTCAATGACTTTCTTGTAGTGAAGGGCCAAAAACTGGACAAAGGATTCAAGATATGGCTTCACCAGTGCCAAGTAGATCACTAGTTCACACTGTTTCTGATGCAGGTCAGGATGTCATTGGCCTCTTGGCGACCTGTGCACATGCTGGCTTATGTTCAGCTGCTGTTGACCAGCACCCACTAGGTCCTTTTACAATGGGCAGTTTACCAGCCATTCTGCCTGTGGCTCTGCGTGGGGTCATTGTGACCCAAGTAAAGGACCAGGCACTTGGCCTTGTTGAACCTCACACATCTGGCCTCATCCCATTGATCCTACCTCTCCAGATCCCTCTGCAGAGCTGTGGGAAACCAGGACACCCCTCTGGTGGCTTTGGATGGGCTGAGACCCAGACAGGGGGCTCGGAGAGCTTGGCACAGAGCCCAAGACCCTTCTGCCCTCAGTCCTGAGCCATGGAAAAAATTACCAACTGTATGTGAGGAGTTACAAACCAGGGAAAGTAGAATAAAATGAGTAGCTTATCACTGAGTAGAGAAATAGAATGTTAAGATTTATATGATAAGTGTACAGGGGGGGTCAAGAAGTGTACAGGGGGGTCAAGATGGAGGAATCCAGGTGTGTACTGCCCTCCTTCCTTCTTCTTCATGGTCTCCATCTTCTTGGTGATGTTGGCACTTGGGGATTGGTTTAGAGTAGGAATACACTGTCTAACATAGGTGATAGGTATTGGGGAATAACTGTAAAAAATGTCTACATCGTTTATAGTACAAAAAGACAACACAACCCCGGGGTGGGCAGTGTGCCTTGGACTGACCTGCTGAGAGCATCTCGGCTAGTCAGGGAGAACATGCTATAGATAAGAAATAATAACCTTGGGAGCAAAAGCCAAGCAGCTCTGACTCTTTCTTCGATCACCTGGCTGTGAAAAAGGGACTCTCGGGAATATCCCAGGCAGGGGAATCCTGAGACAGAGCCTTCCTACACTCCAGCAGATCAACATTCCCATTCAACTTGTTACAGAAGTGGGCAGGCAGCACACACTTTTCCGAAACCCATACTGGCTGGCCTCATCCCCTGGTTCTCCTGCAAGTGCTGCATGATGGCATACAAGATAATCTGCTCCCTGACCTTCCCTGGCACTGAGGTCAGACTGACAGTAGTGCCATGGAGTTTTGATCTGGCCCTTCCTGTAAATGGGCATCACTTTGCTAACCTCTAATCCCCTGGAACCAGTTAGCAAAGACTAACTGAAAAGGGCTTGGTGAGCACTTCTGCTGGTTCCCTTAGTACCCTTGTGTGGATTCAGCCATCCCCATGGACCTGTGTGTGTCTAAAAGATGTAGCAGATGTTGCAGGTAGCTGACCATTTCCCATGGAATATGGGGACTTCATTCTGCTCCCCATCCCTGTCTTCCAGCCCAGGGGGCTGGTACCCAGAGAAGAACTGGTCTTGCTACTGAAGACTGGAAGAAAAAAAGACATGAAGTACCTCATCCTTTTCCTCATATTTGCCACTATGTTCTGCTTTAAATCCAGTAAAGGATTAAGATTCTCCTTAACTGTCCCTTTCTTGCTCTCAATAGCCCTCTATACTCTTCTAGGGATGTGATTATCCATCATGGTTGTGCAAGAATAAAGATTTTACAGGCTATATAAATAATATACTGGATTCCATGCCTCAAAATTGCATATAAAAGTGTACATAGGCCCCAAAGAGAGAAAAACTCATCATTCAACAGGGTATCACCTCATGATGGTTCCAGGCAAGTTAATTCTTACACTGGGAACAACAGGTTGCTTAGCAACAGGAAAAAACAAGATAGACAAACTGATATATTATATCCAGTGCTTCAGAAAGGCTAACTTTACAAAGCTCAGGAGAATTTGAACACAGATAGAGCTGTTTAAGAGGATTCCAAAGGAAGGTCTCACCAGTGTAGTGCACAGTGGCTCTAATACTTTGCTTTCTCTACTGAAAATAGTTACCAGATACATCCCTGTGCTAAGTTTCCTTTCCACAGACCTGTCCTGTTGCCATACCCCTGCTGACCCAGATCATTGTCCTTTGCTGTCATTTCTAACTGATCAGTCCCTAGCTTCTGGAGGAAATTCTTATTATTAGTCCCTAAATGTATTACCTGGCACTTTTCATTATTAAATGTAACACTATTCTATTACTGCAGTCTTTTAGGTTATCCAATTTCTTCTTTGTACTGATAATACTTCCCAAATTTTGTCATATGCGAATTTCATTACCACATTCCTACTACTTCTGCCAAGATTCTTAATTAAACAATTATATGAGATCAACCTCAAAAACCAATCCTTGAGGAAATCTACAGACAATCTATTTTTCATCACAATTATTCTTTCAACCAACATGTCATATTGTCTTTAGCCAGTTGTCCTGTATTTTTATCTATTTTGCTGTTCTTCATTTTAACTAGTATCTTCCCAAATGGTGATGTACTGCATGCTCAGATGAAGATCAGATAGAATGAATGAATTTACATTACTTTTCATATCATCTAAGACTGATAAAGAGGCTTACAATGACATGTCTCATAGTTAGGAGTCTTAAAATGATTAGTTGACAAAGCTTGTATGATTTACATACATATTAAAAACACTAGGAAGTAGGGACATTTCAGAATAGATATGTAATCAGGTAAGGAAACATCTTAAAAGAACTAAAAGTTTTCAGCACACAAATAATTAGGTTGTCATCATAACCAAGAAAAATTGTGGAGAAACACAAAAACTTAAGACAGGAATACAATTAATGTCAAGAATTTTGGTTTTATAGGAAACAGGCCTTTTCAAACAAAAGTGATTTCATTCTTTCATAAGACTGATGAATGGAATTATATACCCTTAATATATAGCCTTGAAAACGATTTGATGTGCACTGCATTACACTGTGATTAATAAATGAGTATCATATGCTATCAATGAAGCATGTGGTGTACAGTTTAAAAGTTACCAAGGACAGTATGTACTTGAAATCCTAGATTGGTTCCTCAAGTCATCTAAAAGAATATGCAGTATTCTCTCTCATCTGTATTATATTTTGTGCCACCCAGCAAAGCCACCCAGGTTAGGAGATAGCCTATATTGTTTTGATTTTGGTTTTGTATTTCATGAAGCGGAATCAGAGAGATGAAGAGAGATGAAGTTGTATGAGAAAATTCCAGGAATCATTCTTATTTGGAATTTTTTAGTATGCAAAGCTTGCCTATGCAAGTGAGCTTGAAATACCTTTTGAAAATGTATTAACTTATTAAGCAAGCAAAGTCAGATTCATCCTGGAAATTCAAGGGAGTCTCTGAAAAGGGGATAGACCATTCCTATGATCATGCTAAAAGACTGACAGACAAGGAAGGCTAAGAACTTGGATGCAATGGCAATGTGGTTAAGAGTCAGTATTGGATTCTACCTTGTCTACTGGAATATACCTTCAAGAACTCTTATCACTGAAGAGTTTTCCATTGACTTGGAGTGTTATTCAGGCTGTCCCAAAGTAACTGCTTCGAGCTTGGTTCTATTCAAAATTTTCATTAGTGAGCTAGTCAAAAATTATTACACGATCATGCAGTAAGCAGAGTGATAAATAATGACGAGGAAAAGGAATCATGCAGAACAGTCTCTCTCACTTGCTAAGTTTGGCTTCTATTTAAACAGCATAGAATTTACTAATGCAAAATGCAAGGTTCTATTTGCAGAAACCAAGAGTAGAGGTAAAATCCACAAGTATGACAGACTGTATCCTGAAAATTAGTGACTAAAAAGCATGTAAGAATCATAGTAGAGTACCAAATAAGCATAAACAGCTGATGCATGCTACCACTATCCAAGGAGGTTGCATCTAGGTCTAGTCTATTCAACAAATTCAGTCATTGGAGAAAATGTGTCTCTTCTTTTCTTCTCATGTGCTAATCAATTCCTAATTATCTTCAAACATATTGACCTGCTCTCACTGTTTGTGCCATATAGATTAATGAATGACATTCTAAAGAACACAATATTACACTTGGAGAGCAAGGGACTCATGTATTATTCACTCTGCATAAATATATACTGTTAGCTCTTTTTTGATCTAAGCCAGACTTTGGAACTTGCAGGTTGCTTGTATGAGGAGATGCTGATAACGCAATCTTGTTTATTTACATCAACATTTAAAAACAGGAAACAGAGAACTAAATAAGTCTCTTGGTTTACAACTCTGCCCTGGAATTCTCAAATAAACACTGAATTTGAAGCACCTTGGTATATCAAGAATGGATCCAAGTATTTTGCACAATTTAGAAGGTTAATCCTGAACTATACATATTTTCAGAATTTAATACTTTAAAAAGGAAAATATAACTTATCAACTATTGTCTTACTCCAAACCTTGGAGTTTGCCAAGGGTAGATACAAGACTTTATTTGCAGAGACATGAACAGTGATAGCACAGTTTACAAACCCCTCTCCTAAGAAGGGATTGTATTTCTTACTGTGGATTTTCCAGTATTTTATGTATGCTTAGGTACTCTGCATCATATGGTTAAACCATTAACAAGAATATGTGTTTAAAATATTCTTTACAGGAAAATATATAGCTGTTGCTGCATCAGGGCCCATATGCTTACTTACTTCATAGAAGCACGAATGTGCTATTTTAATTCTCTCTTTACTGCTTTCATCTAAAGAACATTTTCACCTTCTGGTCCATGACTAAACACATAACTAGTTATTACAATATGAAGAGAAGTAAAAGCCAGGGAGAAGAAGAGAATGTGTCCAGAAGAAAACATGAAGGGGGAGATTCTTGTACACTGCTGCTATGGGTATCACGAATGGAGGCCTATAACAAGTGCTTCTACACAATGGATTCAAGTGTGATAAATGTCAAGAGAAATTACCAGTTCTTGTGTATCTCTAGAGGAATTATATCAGATAGAGAAATGTGGAGGAACAGCTCCCATGATTAAGTGTTGCAATAGCTTTTTGTGCAAGTTTTTTACAGCAGAGGACAGATCAACACAGGTGACATTGTGGTATAGATCTGTTACATATCACCTGATCAGAAACACCAAGACAAAAGCTTCTTTAGACACAAGACTTTCATGTGCCCTGGTAGCATGGGGACTTCAGCCACTCTGCTATCTGCTGGGAAAACATACAGCTTGGTGCAAACAATCTGTGAGATTTCTGGGGCGTGTCATCAACAAGTTGAGTTGCTCCTAATGAAGGGGATCAACTAACTAGGGATATGCTCTGCTGGACCAAGTACTCTCACAGACCTAAGAACCAGCCAAGAATGTGAAGGCCAAGGGCAGCCTTGGCTGCAGTGACTGTAAGATAGTGGAGTTTAAAATTTAGAGAAAAAGTGAGCAAGACAAATAGTAGAATCACAAGCCTAGACCTAAGGAAAGCAAATTTCAGCTTGTCATGAATCTGCTTGGCAGAGTCCCATGAGAGATATTTTTAAATAAAAACTGAAAACTTGAGGAAGTACATACTTGCTTTTTGAAATACTTTTAAGTTCATGACACTTCTACTATTTAATGTTCATACTTTCACTAAAGTAATAATAGTAGAGAGAAGAGAGAGGATTGTTAGTCACTATATACTCAGCTCTTCAAAAATGTGACCTAAAATTAGAAGACTGGGCTAGATATGAAGACTGAGCGGTGCTTAATATTTGTGTAAGATATGCAGTATGGGCAATATAGACAACATGGATTATATAATGCATGTACTTCTTATAATGAACATCGAATATTTGTACGATGATTTTTTAAAAACTGATGTGTCATAATTGGGCCCTAACTACATATACAACCATGTATATGAAGGTGGGAAGTCTATTAGGAAAATATAATACTTGGAAATGTTCATCAAAATTAATAAGGGGCTTTCAAAAATTTTGAAAGTCTATCCATTGTAAAGTACAGATTTGGAAACATAACTTCAAATTAACAAGTACAGACAGAGGATAGGACAGGCTATACAGGAGCCAGAAGACTTTAAACAAGGGAGAACATTTTCTCTAGAAGGCACATCAGAATAAATTAAACTAGGCTCCTACTCTGAAGCATTTCATAAATGGATCTCTACTAAATACTGAGGAAGTCTAGAGAAATTAACCTCCTCTGCCAGAAGATAGTAATTGTAAATACCCCCTAACGTCCTCCTTGATACTATGTCTTTATATAAAAGTAGCTCAAATAATTGGACTATCATAAAAATATGGCAAAGGTACTTGGGCAGAGAAGGAAGGTTTCTTTGATGTAAATTTGAATTTTGAACATCAAGATATGCTTTATGGCATTATAATAAGTCAGATGGAATCCTTGTGGTTCAGAAGACAAAGATAAAAGCAGAGTATAAATTTATTCTACCTTCATTTCTCTCTCTTTGACCATTAGCTGGAATCCTAAACTAATGAATAAAGGAAAAAGCACTAATGCTAATATTTAAATATTAACATATTTTTTCTTTAAAAGAAGTAGAGTCTTTTTTCATGACCTTTATTTACCATTTAATTATTCCATTCTGCAAGAAACATCTAGGATGAACTCATTCTAGGATACTTATGAAGGCAAGAAAGGCACATTTAAAATTTGCTCAGGTACAAACTGCAGGACCAGCTTCTTTCTAAGTCAGAATTTAAAAGCAGGAAAAAAAAATCTGCTGGATGTAAGATAAGTTAGCCAAATGTCTAATGAAGCTTGTTTACACAGCACTGTAATAAAAATATAGATGTTATGTATGAGCATCCTAAGCACGTCACACCACAAGTCTAAAACATTTTATATCACCTTGAAGGTCCTTTAGACAACAGTTTGAAGACAATTTTTTGCTTACTCTCTTGGGTTTTTTTTCCTATTTACATTCCTTGAATATGTACAAGGTTAACTTTGAAAGAGCTGATGCATTCCCTCTTGTGCTTTCCATATTGGGAAAGGTATTTTGGATATGTATCTGTTTTATCTTTATTTGAAAGGGTTTCACAAATAGATTGTTTTATATTTCTCATCATGATCAAAAGAGAAAAAGACCTGGATAAGGCATGATCAAAAGAAAGTTAAAAACAATCCCATAATACTTAACTTGAGCGTAAATAAATAAATAAATGCAAGTCAGATAAGACTGAAGAAACAGATGGCAAATAAAAATAACATACAAATAATAATTAACTTATGACTCTGCATAAGACCTTTCATGCAGTACAAAGAAGCTACAAAGACAAAATCAGTAGCAAGTAGTGGGTTTATTCTTTCTAAATAAAAAAATTCTGGTTAGAACTGAAAAGATATTTTAGTAAAGATATCTTGTTTCTTCAATTTTGCATGGACTTTTTCATATCTATTACAGTTTGATATGCAGAATGATTTTTACAAAGGTAAAGCAACAGAATAACTAGCATCCACGTGACAGGAATATCTTTGTATTCAAAATAGAAAGGAAAAGAAAAATGTTGAAATACCAGCCTCATTAGTGCACTATTTTGTATATTGAAATAAAAATATTATTAAAATTTAAGGCTAGAAATTGATCCAATATTGAATACTCCTTCAAAAGCTGTGCTTTTGTCTTTAGGAAGATTTCAGACTTGTAAAGACTTGGGGATACATTTTTAGTGAGCAATGGTACAGAATTCCATGCAATTTACAGGATAGAAAAGTGTATTTTGCTTATTACGCATGCTTTAAGGCAATTGCAGTGCTGTAAACATTCAGTAATTTATCACTGGGGTAAGAGAGCAATTAATTAAATCAACAAAAAAATAATTGACCAGTATTTCATTACTATTTGAAATAATGTTGAATATTCCGTATTATGATAATCACCGTATTATGACATGGAATTCACTCAGCATCAAATAGGGGATGACTTATTCATATAAGAGGTGAGTTTAAAAGCTTTGTGAGAAAAACCTCTATGGCTTCTTTCTAAAATCAATGGAGAAAATAAAGTTCTTCAGTGAAAAAGTCAGAACAGTTTAATTAGGGTACAACTCTGAACCATCCATAAAAGAAGCCTTTCAATTAGCTATAACAAAAGCTGAGGGAAACCTGGGAAACATAAGCACTGTCAGTATAAAATTGGAACTGTGGCTGTTGAATGGTTATTACACCTTAGGGTTCAAAACTTTAAATTAATTATCATTAGGTCTGAAGGAGAGAGGAGAAAAAAATCCCTAAGGTTACATCCAAATGGATTAAAGTAGAATGGAAAATAAATGGTTGCTCACACACCTTCTAGTCTTGAACTTCAAAATAAGGACTAGGCAATGTATTTCCTATGATGTCCCAAGTGATTTACAGATTTCTTATTATTCTCCTATGTTTATATTACCACTGAACCCTGAGGCCACTGTCAGACTGTTCAAGACAGTGTTTAGCATCTTCACAGTTTTAAAGACAAGGAAGACAGATAACATTAGGGCGGGGCGTTGAACACTAAAGGAATATATATGTATGCTAAATTACTCATCTACATCAGTCAATTTCTTGCTTTTTTATATATAAGAATAGTGGATCTGCTAATTATTCACTTTGGTTGACATTTTCCCAGTACTCTGCACTTAGCTCCATATAATCTTGCAAAATATTATCAGTACCAACTGAATTTTTTTTAATTCAGAGAATAAATTCTTTCAGAAAGTTTTTGTCTAGTTTAGTCAGCTTCCCAGGGGGTAAGTTATATTATAAACTCAAGGAAAAAAGTATTTTGAGGGCTATTTGTCCTGTGAAGATCTGTTACTCAAATGCTTTGCCTTAAGACATATTTCTAAAATGTGTCTTACCCAACTTCATGCAAATAAATCTAAAATTGTCCAGGCTGGAAAACTTGGAATATTGCCATTTACACATGCTCTGTAGAAACTTTTGATCTTAACAGCTTTGGGTTGGTGTAGATGTTGCCTTTGCTGAGCGAGGCAGCTTCAGTCAGCACAGAGTAACACTTTCTGATAGTTTGGATGGCTGTGGACCATGAGGAGTCCAGGAGCAAATTCTGTTCATCTGTGCATGGAGCATGAGCACTCTCCTCTGCATTCACTGAGGACTGAGGAAGTGTGGGCATTCAAAACGGGAAAAGAAACAAGATGAACCTAAATGGGCACGAGAGAGAGAATTAGGACTAAAAAAAATAGCCCACGTGAGGGACAGCAGTTCAAAACTGGAACTCGAAGTGCTGTAGGTAATAATCACACAATGGTAGAAACTAGAAAGGGAAACCACGACTGGGTTAGAAAACATGGCAAGACAAGGAAAAAAACCAAGAGTTGGGGAATAGGATGCAAGTAGAAAGAACCAAAGGGGTTAGTGTGCAAAATTAGCTGTGAAGGCATTGGGACATTGAGATTGGGAAGGGATCTGGGAATTGGGAAGGGCAAGTGGTGAGGCAGTGGTACAGATCTCAGGAGGAGCTGTGCCACTAGAGGAAACTGGGGCAAGGCACATACTGTGCCATGGCTGCAGGAATGCAGACACAGGAAGAACAGGAAGACTAATGGAGAAGCAAAGACCGGGACTAATCAAAACAATGGTGGAAAAAATAGGGTCTGACTGCACCAGAAGCTTACAAGTGTGGCAGAATTCTGGAGGGAGAGGAGTAGCTGGACAATGCCCTAGCACATCCTGTCACCATGGAAAAGGCATAGGAAGTGTTTGAAGCCTACCTCATCAGTTGAAAAGTTTCCTGATAATTCAATAAATTACTTAATAAAGAAGGAATAAGTAGGTAATACAGTCAGGTGTCCAGAAAAGGAATGCCCATTGTTTATGTGCAATTTGCAAAGCTCTAAGCTTCACAATTTGTAAAAAAATTTTGGATCCCAGTACCAAGAGAGGGGTCTACAAGATTGAAGTTCACTTTATTCTCTACATCTGGCAGTGACAAATGACCAGTATGGCTAGAAAAACTTAATATACTACTTAATCACATACTACTATAAGCCATTACTCTGGGGTCACTAAGAAAAAGATTATATTAATTTGAGTTTGATTGGTTTATGAACATGATTACTTGACATGGTCATCAGTAAAAACAGGAAACTGCCTCAGTAGCAGCTTGAAAAATTCACCGTCTTCTGCTTTTAGTAAAATTATACAGAGCTAACCTTTTCTGTTGGAAAATAACAAACTTCTCATGCACATGCAGTGATACAGTAGCATTTTGTCATTTTCCTTTTTTATATGGGGGATGTATTTATCTTTCAGCATGGTAAATAACAAGTTCAACAGAACTGTGCGCATTAAATGATGCCAAGGCATAAAAGTGGCAATGCTTCGTATTGCAAGAATATAATTAGATAAAATATACAATACTTCAAAGTATTTTCAGGACCTTTAAATTTTATTATTGGTATCTAAATAAGTGCTAAAATATGAAGAAGATAGGGCAATTTTCAGTGGTATAAAATTTATACAAACTTTTTTTTTAGATATGAGAGGAAAAGACACAATGCCTCACACATCAAACAAATTATCATGATTTTTTACATGCCCTAAGATACTTACATTGACATAATAACTTTCATTCACTTGTTCAAAATATTTCAGCTTTCTGACAAAAACAGTGGAAAACTGCTTTGCAAATTTCTCTTTAAGATTTCCTTCCAAAAGACATGATTATCTTTCTATTATGTAAAAAATAAATGGGTGGCTGTTCATTACTAAGACAGTAACATGAATCTATGTCCCTTTCTACTGCCTTTCATCAGTCTGTTTTAATATCCTGGCCCATCTGTTTTTCATCTTGACTGTTAATCTTACCACAAAATATCAGCAAAATCTGAGAAAGTATGCACAAGTCATAACGTGGACTACACACAACACATAATCAGGAGCACATACTAAATTATCAGAAAACAGAAAAAAACTCTTCTTTTATCTTAGGATGTCCTAGCACTTTAGGAGACACATAATTTTAAATTGCAGTTGAAATGGTGAAGTTAATGGCATCCCTTTGAATGTCATATTTCACTTAAAGATAGTTTAACTTTTGGGCTTCAAATATTCAGATATTGTCATTGTTCTAGGATTTTTTTCCTCTTTGTGGCTGTCATTGCAACTAGGATTGCTTTTAAAAGGTAATATAACTAATTTGCTAAAATCCCTTAAGAATAAATATTTTTATTTTTTTTATGGTTTTTTTTTTTAAATGAATGCTATTGTATTTAAAAGAAATGCTATTGTATATATTCTATGTATTATACTTCTGTTACAAAACATGTATGTGGATAACCACCCTTCAAAGCACTTGATTTACTGTAAGAAAAGGCTGTAATGTTTTGCAAAGCAATTTTTCCATCTCTGCTAAATCACAACCTTAATTGTAAGTCAGCAAATGTTTCTAGACATCTGTAACAAACACTATAAACAGGATGATTGTGATTTCACAGTTTTTCCTAGAGACCATATCTTCCTGTTCTAAATCACCTGTGTTGCAGCCCTACAAATTCAAAAGCAGATGAGCACCATCTAGTTGTTTCTATATCAACACTCCTGTCCTTTTCTTTAAAAGTATGTACTAGTTTTGATAGCATTCTTTTCATAAACAATAAGATGTTAAATAATCATAATTTGTTTAGGTATATTTAAGCATGAACTTCCTTTTTTTATAATATAAAATATTTAATATTTTTTAATATTTATTGCTAGATGAATGCAAGGAGATATTCTAATAAACCAATAATTTAGCAGATTTGTCTTGCTTGGCTCTGTTGTGTGTGCTTGCAGGTAGGATTTGTTGCTAGACAGAGGACATGTCAGAATCATGCACCAGCAGGAATGATCGCAGGAATTCGTTTGCACTGTTCTCAGGGATGTGAGTGAGACCTGCTAGCACAGTCAGGCTCTGTCAAAGTCCTTAGGACAGGGGAAAGTAGCAGATCTATGAGATACAGCTTCCTAATGTGGGACAACCACGGCTCTTCAGGCTTTCCTAAAGAAAACACCTATCAGTCAGGTGGAATTCACTTTCTCTTTTTCAACTGTAGAATATTTTTAAGTGTTAGGGGAACACAATCAGGATTTTTTTGTCCCAATTTCAGCAGCATTCTCCTTGTTGAATACAGCAGAAATATTTCATGCAGTCTGCAAGAAAGTGCAGAGTCAGGATCTTTGTTGTGATCAGCTCACCTACAGACTAATACTACAGACAATCCACTAAAATTAAAATGGGTAATTTTATTTATGAATTCTTTAGTTTGTCAGCATGCTTCCATGCAGTATATATACCAGCACCAGAAGAAAATAAGTATTTGGCAAAAACTTAATACCTAATGAGACCTATATAAGCCTGCCTATAAAGTCTGGCAGGAGATCTAAGAAGGTCATTGTATCACTTTTACAGTTTCCCAAATGAAAATTATCTTCATGCTTTAAAACCTCCTAAGGCTGCATATTCAAAGGCCTCTGGAGGCCTACACTGTATTCTAGACATTAATTTAATAAATCTAGAAAGCCACACACACAGAAGACCTATACTGGCATATGCCTATTTCTTTGCTTTTGGCCATTAAAAAAAATCTCCAGGCTACAAACTAAACAAGTTCTGTCATTGGACTGGGATGAATAAAATTACCTATTCTTAGAGACAACCGAATATGAATAAACCAAAGTTGAAGAACTGTGTGCTGGTCTATAGACTTAATGAGGGAGTTCCTATGGGACAGCAAGAAAAAAAAACAAAGCACATTTATATATGTCTTCAGTGTTATGGTAGAGCTTGTAAAGAATTATCAATTGGCTGAAGATAAAAAAAAGGAATAACAAGCTGGACAAACAATGATTTAACTCCTTAAAGGCAGAAGTTTGTTTTAACCAGTTATTTAATTACCTTTTATTAGTTAGTAGGCTGGGAAACATATAGCTGCTAGAAATTAAATTCTTCAATTGAAAAAAATGTTAGAAGTAGCTTTCCATGACTTTCCATTAGGTCAAATTTAACACGAAATGAGCTAAAGCATTTTGATATTGTAAAAGAACATTTAAAGTTAAAAAAATCAAAATGTACTTTCATGACCTAGTGCTAATGGCAGTGCTTCTTTGGCTTTGTTTCTTCAGGAACCAGTTAGAAAAATTTCAGAGAGAGACAGAAAAAAACACTTTTAAACTGCCAATGGTACCTCATTTTCTATTTGGATCCTGGAATTCAATTGAACTTTCATAATCTGGATCCTGAAATTTATTGTGATCTGTCAGATAAATACAATTTAAAATAAATAAACAAACAAAATAAAGACAAATATAGAAGAGCTGGTAATTTAATATTTTAAAAAGTTAAAATATCCAACACATTCTAGAGACCAATATTAGAACCATTATGTCAACCAATACCTACTATGCTTCTTAAGCCACAGTGTGGTAATCCTGAATTAGTTTAAAAAAGCCAGAAAAATAAACAGAAGAAACACTTCAATTTCTCTATTGGTCTGCTACCCCAACTGGAAGTGGAACAGTGTGTCAGAATATTAAAACAAAGTCACTGGCAAATTTCCAAGATAACAGCTGTAACATACCCAGCAAAGTCATATATCATAGCAAACAATGTCTGCAGGAACAAAGACCATCTAAATAAAACCAAAAATTGTTATGATTCTCTGTTTCTTGGGAAGATCTATAATCTTAGCCAATCTCAGCTAGGTTCTTGATGATCAGCCCAGCCACGGTGCTCCAGATCACTATGAGCTGACTTGCATCCATGAAGCAAGTCCTTTGAACATCCAATCTAAACTTACAGAGTTGGGTGTGCTTGTACAAGAAATCTCTTTCACAGATATCTGTAAGATGCCAAAGGCCTTCCTATTGATTTTTCAACTCCTTTTTGTCTTTACCTCGCAAATTAGTTGATTCACTTTACTGTCCCAGATGGTCCTGCCTTCCATCAAACCACACTGATCACATTGTGCCAGTATGTGAAAAAAAGTGGTAATTTGTGAGACAGGGGAAAGCTGAGAAATAGTCTGAGCCCCAAGAGAGCTCTATCTAGAAAGAAGCAAAATCCAGCCTGGTAGTGTCCCATTTTATTCCACTCCCAGTCTTTATTCGAAATGAAACGTTTGAATTGTCCCATGCATCTCTAATGGCACGTTCAGTCCACATCTACTGCCAAGTTAAGGAATGAATATCAACCTTCTTGCAGACAAGAAAAGACTACAGTATAGACATTCCAATGCTCAGAAATGCCACAGATATTTAAAAAAATTCAAGCCCACTCTGTGAAAAGCAGTTTCACACCATGGCAGCAGGATTGTATTTGTTTTGAGGAGCAGAGTTGTTACTCCAGATGAACTGTGAGAGAACAGGAGGACTGTAGAGCTATGTCTAGAGCTACATTTTTCTACCTGAGCTATGGGTACACTTTTCACAAGTGTCTCACTTTTGGTTCATATGACGTGGACTCCTGCAAGCTGCAGTCTTCTCTTGGATCCAGAGAAGCAGCCTGGGTAAGAAGAACGAATACTGCAGAACTGACTTCCTCACTCACACATCTTCCCCTTTGAATGCCCCAGTCAGCTGCTGGCCAAGAACCAAGGGGCAGGTATCTGCAGACTCTGGCATTTCTGCAGCTGTTGTTCCTGGTCCCAAATTAGGCTGGTTTGGGGTTTTTGTGTTTTTTAGTTGTTTTTTTTTTTTCCATTTGCTTTTCAAGAGAGAAAAGGCAGGACAATGGCAAGGTCAAAAGAGCAGCAAGGCAGGTGTTATGATAGTGTGTCAAAGGAAAGTACACTCAGTGTTCTGGCAGCAGGGATTAGTCTTCTCTGTTAGGAACTAACACTAACATTTTTGGTTGATTTCTGAGCTGGGTATTTTTTTTTTATAGTCTGTACAAATCCCTGTTTACATATGGCTTACTGCTACAATGTTTGTCTAAGGACAGATTCAGTTTAGACCTCAAGTATACATTGCAGTGAGCAGAGACTGACCTGTTTTCAGGTGGGAGAAAGAGGCAGCATTGCTGGCGGGCAGAAAGCATCAAGGATATCATTGTTGGTGTCAGGCAATATTAGCACATGTAATTTAGCACTTTTCATTTCCAGTACTAATGAAAGTCCTATTTTCTCTCCCTTTTGTAATAGAAATTTAGGCCAGACTGCATGGAGCTCTGAGCAACCTGGTCAAGTGAAAGATCTCCCTGCCTATAGCAGGGGGTTTCGAACTGCAAGATCTGTAAGTTCCCTTCCAACCCAAAACATTCTACAACTCTATAAGAACTCACAGTCACTAAGCAGTGGTTTTGCTTTGTAAAAGCAGTTGACTAATTCAGTAAGCAAATTACATGGCTGATGATTCTCGTAACATTTTTTTCCCTAAAGATTTTTTTTCTTATGTTTATGAAGAAGTGTAGTAGCCAACAGTCATTGCCAAAGATCTGCTTCCTTCCTGACATTCTTACCTGGACCTCAGCCATGGTCTTTCCCTGTTACTCTCTCATTTCCCTGAAACTATTTTGTTCACTGTGCTTCCTTCTGGTTTCAAATACTGTTAATGAGAGAGTAAAGCTCTTTCTTAAAGAACATGTAAAAATCTATTATGTTTACTCCAAGCTCTGGTCAAAACAGCAGAGCTGCACCATTTTATCAGAATTAATTACAGCCTTTTGAAAAAATGAAACTTGAGTTGAAATGTTTCTGCTGAGTTTAACAGGACACAAGGGCACCTAGGAAAAAAGCAATGAACAATTGGTAACTAATTAATTCTGATAGCATTTCTTTGCTTCAGGGCAGTAGGAAGGATTAGATCAGACTAAGAAAACAGATGCCTCTCCTGACATGTTGAAAATATATCATTGCAGGTTTCTCACATTAAAAAGTAAAAATGTTTACATGAGCTCCCCCATGCTACTTTGTTGGTACCTGCTCATATCCAGAAACAAAACCCTTTGGTCCTTATCGACGAATCACTTTGGTTACCCTTGAATTTAATAAATAATGTCTTTATCTCTGTTGATCAGATAGCCTACTTTCAGATCAGGAGAACAAGAGCAATGTTCCTATGATGTAAAGTAAAACCATTGCAAAAATTGCTACCTATTATCCTTTTAGTTTCTAGGTGACTTCTGAAACTCAGGTGATATTGAAAAGTGATGTAGAAATTGTTTTGAAAAATTAAAGGACTGCTTTTCCCACAGCGTTTTAAGTTTAATCGTGGTCCTGATTTTTTCTTTGTAACCAGAAGCATTGATTAGCTTTGATTCAAGTAAAGATCATCTTCCAGCATGCTTCTTTCTTGTGATGTGATGGATACAGCCTACTTTTCTAAAATCCAGTGTGCTTGTTTACTAGCAGAAGTTTCTTTCTTCATTCTTGCTCCACCCCAGCCCCTACCCCCCAAATATGTACATTTCCCGTGTTCATCAGTCAAGCATAACTTTTGCAGCAATACATGCCAGAGCGTAGCTTCATAGTCAGGTTGTAGTGATCCTGATGTTATGATCACAGACAGATCTGGGAATTTGACATGATTTTCCTTTTTCTCTCTGAGTCCAGATATGAATAAAGTCCTGAATTCATTTCTCATACAACATAGGGTCACAGTCTGGGAAAAACAAGGATCACCACTGAATAATGCAAAGCAGAGAGGCCATGCATAACACTACTGTCAAAAATGAGGCTGTAGTTGATAATATGCTATCTTTAATAATGAAGCACACTTAAGTTTCTCATCCTGAAGAGTTCCTTCTGCCCCTTTCCCCCTTTCCTCCCCCCCGCCCCAACTTTTTTCTCAACCAGATCACTAAAATGAAGTAACATTGCTCAAAGCAATGGGTCTTGGCGGAGAAAATGTTACTTTTAACCTGGACACAGATTAGGTATCGTGAACATCTAACAGCTTACTGCCACTAAGAGGAGACAGCAAATAACAATGGTATTACCACTGTGTGTATGAAAGGGATAATTTCTTAAGCCTGTGTCACCTTCAAGGATATTTTATCATGGATATACTGTATGAAAATTGTGTGTCCAACTATTTAAGGTCTCTGCATTTAAAACAAGAGGAGACAAATGTTATCCTTGGTGTAGTGGTAAAATTCAAAATGCCCTAGACATTTATTACACTAGAATTATGATGAGTCTAATTTATACTAGATTTGTCAAACTGTTGGAAAGCATACATCATTCCAGTAATATTTTCTCTAGGTTTCTAATAAGACATCTACATTCTAGATCCAAAGTGCTTCCCTTATAGGAAATAAAAAGGACATAGACCTCGCTCAAAAAGACACAGACCTCACTCCAGACCTCATTCATTCTATTGTTTCTCCCAAGCCTTGCTGCTCCAGAAGTTTCTTTCTGTAAGAATACCTTGTCTCTTCCTCAGCCCTAAGACACATTAAAATACTTTTTATAACCTGATATATTGCCAGTAAGAACTTTTTGTTCCAACTGGAAGGCAAAGCAGATGAATTCCACATCACTGAGTATATTCCTAGAGCATGAATACTTTTACAATCCCATTTGAGACTCTATATAGTACTTTTTATTCAAGCAAGTCTAGTGATGCAATTTTTTTCCCAGTAATATATTCACTCCCTTATTGCCTGACACATTTTTGCTGCTATCTGCAAGTCCTACATGAGAGTTCCATGAGCTATTTCTTTGCCCTGATGTTCTGCCACTTTTGAGAATTTTGGGTTTAGGTCTCATTTTTACAAATCCTTTAACAGTTTGAGATGTTCAACCCAAACCTCTCTACATGTCTTGTTTCAGAGGAAGGCAGATGATATTTTCTAAAACCATAAGCAACTTATCAAGACAAAAGTTAACATAGGCCATGAACAGGCAATGAATTTGTCATTCAGCTGTAAGAATTCCTGTAGATACTTTGCCTGTTGTGAATATTTTTTTTAAAGTGTTAGTGAGAAAGGGTCATCAATCATTCACTTGTTTCTAGGTAAGAGCAGAGGTTTAGGCAGCTATTGAGCAATCTGCTATGCTACAAATTAACAGATGAATTCCATAGTGATTTCTCTATAGGTCCATACCTTAGTAACAAAAATGCTCTGTATTTGCCGCCCTGAAAGACAAGAAAATTATCAGAAAAAGTCTAGTCATGGGTATGAAGCCCAGTGATTTTATGGTTAGCCATATCTTCATGAGTCTCAGACCTTAATTTCCAGCCAATAAAAACTGATGTGAAAATTTCAACTAGATGAACAGAAATTAGTTTTGGAAATGTTATGCAGTGCTGCTGGACTTTATGAAAGAATAGATTTTTAAGTTTTTCAATAGGCATATGAAAATGTAACATACATGTGGCAAATTAACAGAATGCAGCAAGAACAAGGTATTTTCTTAGTTCACATGATGTCTAGCTTTGTGTTACACTGTATCAGAACTAAATGAGGTGAAAGAATGCAGAAATTTAAGTAGTTAGATAACCACTTCAAACTTATCTCAGACTCTATAAAACAATCTTTGATCTAGAACTTAGGGATGCCTTATAAAAGTCAAATAACTCCTGTTACCTGTCTCTGGGTTTCAGTATCTTTCAGTCTGAGGATCTCTTCAGCTTTTCCAGTAGATCTTTGTGTCACTTTAAATTTTCATATCCACTGGCTATTGCATAACAAAAACTGTTCATATTCCAAATCTCTACTAAGTGATCTATATATCTGTAGCTCACTCTTAACTGCAGAGCACCCTTTTATCTTGTTTTGCTATGTTTTGAACAGTCTGACAAAGTTGCTGACTCTTCTCATAGGGTTCATTGTATTCTGATGATACAAATATATTTTATCTCTGCCTTGATAAAAGAGAAATTAGAATCCAACTTCAAAGAACTGAAAAGCAAATGGGTTAATCTTCAGCACTCCCAAGTCTCCCATCTGCCATTTACCTTCTTTCTTATAATCCATTCCTGAATTTTTTTCCATTTAATATTAGCTGGCCCATAATCATTACTAGCTTCACTAGAACTGCATAAAAGATTAGTTTGGTCCCTCATGACCAAAAACATATGATGAACAATAGAAACAATCAAAATGTGTTGGCTCTACTTGAACATAAATGGACATTTATCTAACATTTGTCATTTGTTCCTTCACTGCCTGCGTACAATCTACTTTCACATGTACTGAGAGTTACACTTTGTTCTGCTGCACTTCATCCACCCATTTCCTGTGATAACAGGTTAGCTAAGCAGAGCTGGAAGCATGCAAAACCTTTTTGCAGTTCTTAGCCTAGATGCTGTTTAAACATATTTGAAAAAGAGGAGGGAGATGGACAAACAGAATTA
This sequence comes from Peucedramus taeniatus, assembly GCA_013400575.1. Taxonomy (NCBI): domain Eukaryota; kingdom Metazoa; phylum Chordata; class Aves; order Passeriformes; family Fringillidae; genus Peucedramus; species Peucedramus taeniatus. Next base: position 45,780 of record WBNO01028792.1, on the reverse strand, counting down.
AAGCAAAGCAATTTTTAGTATCAATCATTTTATTAGAATGTACAACACAAAAAGGCATTAAATAATGAGAATTTCAATTGACTCTATCAGTACCTTTTATAAATGCTGCACTAAAAACTAAGTGCTTTGTAGCTTTCTGGAAGACAGCATTCCTAGTAGTAAACTATTCACAGAATTCTAGAATACACCAAGTTGGAAGGGACCCATAAAGATCATTGTGTTCAACTCTCTGTCCCTCACAGGACTATATAAAATTAACCATATGACTAAGAGCATTGACCAGGTACTCCTTGAACTCTCTCAGGCTTAGTGCTGTGACCACTTCCCTCAGGAGCCTGTTCCAGTAACCAACCATCCTCTCAGGATCTTTTTCCCAATTCCAGTCTGAACTTCCCTTGACACAGCTTCATTCCGTTTCCTTGTGACACATTGCTGGTCACCAGAGAGACAGAAGCATTTCCCTCTCTGCTGTCTGCCTTGAGAAAGGTTTAGATTGCCATGAGGTCACCTCTCAGCTTTCTCTTCTCCAGGCCAAACAAACCAAGTGATCTCAGCCGTTTCTCCTAACTCTTGCTCTCAAGAACTTCCAGCACTGTGGTCCCCCTCGTCTGGGGACTCTCTAATACTTTAATGTCCTTCTTATATTGTGATACACAAAACTGCATACAATAGTGTGGAGGCTACAGCAGTGAAGTGTTGAGAAGGACAATCACCTCCCTTGACTGGCTGGCAGTGCTGTTCCTGATGCACCCCAGGACACAGTTCACCCTTTTGGCTGCCAGGACTCACACTGCTGACTCATATTCAATTTGCCACCATCAGTGTTGAAAACATGCAAAAAAGTCATTAAACGTCTCTGCTTTGCCTATGTCCCTACTTAAGAGGTGACTGACCCCAACAGGAACAGACCAATATTACTTCCAATTCTCCTTTTGCTACTAACATATTTTTAAAAGCCCTTATTGTTCTCCTTTCTAACTCCAATCAAGCTTTGGAAACAAGAATTTTATCCCTACAGTGATGACCAGCATCTCTGTACTCCTCCCATGTTGTCTGTCCTTGTCCCCTATGTCCATACATTTTCTTCCTCTTCCCAAGATCTAGAAGATCCCTGCTCAGCCAAGCTAGCCTTCTGTGCCACTTGACTTCTGACATTTTGGAATTGCCTGCCTATTTGTCCTGAAAAATCTATAACTGTCCATTACAGTACCCCATCATAGGACTCATCCCATCATTTTTTGTCTTATGCCAATGATGTGATAGATATGGGACAGAACCAAAGCTTCTAGTTCTTCTTTTTTAATCCTCATGCTGTGCACATTTTGTAAGGACATTTCAAATGTACTCCATGTAATGAGCACATTGTGGACCTCACTAGCACATGATCCTTCAAAACTTGGCATGCCACCCCCACACTTATTTCTAGGGAGCTTGGTTTTATCCCCTTCCCATTTTAAATCTAGTTTAAAGCTCATTCAGTGAGCTCTGCTATGCTATGCAAAGATTCTTTTCCCCTTTGAGACAGGTGTATCCCATCTGCTGCCAGCAGGCTCAGTGTCACGTAGACCAACCCATGATCAAAAAACCCAAAATTCTGCCAGTGACACCAGGCTCACAGCTAGGTACCAATTTGCTGGTTCTTCCAGTTTCTTCCCTCATCATTTCCTGCAACTGGAAGGACAGGGAACACTACTTCTGCTTCTGATCCCTTAACCTGTTGTCCCAAGGCCCTGAGGTCTCTCCTGATTGCCCTCAGGCTCCTTGTTGCAACTTCACCATTGCCTACAGGAAAAATCAGTAACAGATAATAATCTGAGAGTCATACGAGAGTATGAAGTTTTCTCATCATATCTTTAATTCAGGTCCCAGGAAGGTAGAAGGCCTGTTCTTCTCTACAAGATCAGGTTGCAGGTGGTTTTGTTCCAGGTGTTTTGTTTCACATTCAGAACACCACAGTCCTGGACTACAGCACAAGGTGAAAGGTGGCATGGACCAGTTCCACAACACCTTACACTGGTCCAAGTCAGATGAGCTTCTGCTCCTTCTTCAATAATGTGTCCCTGTCCCTGCTTTGCACTGGCACTGTTGCTCAGAAGTCATGCACTGACTTAATTCAGGGAGGTGATGTAGCTGAAAATTCCTACAATTAAAGGATAAATCCATTTGGAAGGAATTTTGGGAATTTGTCTAGTCAGGTACAACACTGAACCCAGACAATATTTGCTTCGGTCTTTGTGCACTGTGTTCTTGAACACTTCCAAGAACAAATATTCCACAACCCCTCTGGGAAACCTGCTCCATTGAGGTCCAGTTACCTCAATCTCTCTTCAAAGGACAAATATTCCAGTCATCCTGATGGCCCTCCACTGAACTTACTGCAGTTCCTCCATGTCCTCCTCCTAAAGAAAGAACCCAAACCACACTTCATTATTGCCATAAGTCCTTCCTGTCCAGGTGCAGGATTTTGGATATTTGTTGAATTTAATAAGGTTCCGATCAGCCCATTCAGGTCCCTCTGAATGGCAGTTTAAAACTCAACAGTACAGATATTACCCCTTAGTTGGAGTCACAAACTTTCTTACAGTATCAAGGCTCTCAAAACTTGAAATTTTACAATCACAAAAATATGTATTCTCAGTCAGAGTTTATCTAACCCAGTAACCTGTCTCAGATAGAGTTTCAACCTATTTATGGTTTCAGGATTTCCTGAACTAGGCATAACTGTGAAATACTTAGTAACCCACCTGAATTATGTGACCACTTCTGTCAGCCGCAACGCCAAGCTGCTAGGAGTTCTACAGTTTAAGTTCCTCTTGTGTTGAAAAAAAACACGTTTGCTTTTTGCTATGAATATGACTTTTACTGACTTCTTTGAATGTTTGTACTTTATTGGGAAGAGAGAGCAAATAGCCTCTCCCCAGCATCCCTCTGCATGTCACTCATCAGTCTGTACACCCCTTTTTACACATCTTCCCTCACTTAGCTGTTTTCCAGACAATACAGAGGCCCATTAAACCATATGGAATCTATTGCGTACTTCTGCTCACACCAGTCACCCTTCTCTGAGCCTGAACTCTACCATATCCTACTTAACTTGGGAGACAAGCTCTACTGACAGCATGTAGGCAAACTTTAGTTATAAGTATAGTAATATTCCTTTGTTTTGCTGCCTATTCCCAAAGAGACAGTAACAGAAAGCTCCTTTCTGTATACCTTTCCTGTGTATACCATGTCACCCTTTATGCAAGTTAGAAACTCTAGTCGGGAAGTAAAGTACTTCAGATACTTTCAAATGAGCTTTGATCATTCATGTCAGGGAGATATAAGTTCACACCATCGTTCTCTCTGCTGTGCCCACTGTTTCTGGATGAGTCAGCTGCAGCAAATATGTGTCTTGATTCAGTTCATAGCCTTAACTCAAAATTTACCCTACCATCACTTTTCCTGCGGCTCAGGTAAGCTGTGGAGCTCACAGTAGGGGATTCAAACCTTAAAGTGCTCCCACATGTTCAAGCAAGACCTGCCTGAACATATGCAAGAGGATTGTGTTTTTAAACAGTATTTTTTTGGGTGGATTTGCCAGATAAGAGTAGAATCATGAAGCATTGGGGATATTCATTGTTAATGCTGTCTTCCATAGTCCAGAGCTCCACCTCCACAGAGGTGTATGAAAAGCAAGAAGCCTGTGATCAGTAGCACAGTTCTACATTGCTTGGGAAAATCACAAACCTTCACAACAGAATTTTAGTTCAGAGGTCAGATAAGCTGGCTTTTCAACCCCTTCAGTCTCAGCCTGAACTGTAGGCAGTGAAAACTGCTCAGAGGGGAAATGCATAAGCATTCCAAGCCATCATAAACGACACAGACACCTGCTTATTAGCATGTTGTTGAGTCATACTCTCAATTACATGATGGGCTGTTATTTTTCAGCATGTTGCTGACTTTTTCTTCCATGATAGGCCTCTGTGTCACAGTGTGTCAAAGACATTGTCCTACTGGGTGAATTAAAACTTAACAAGGATAGATCCTGATCCTATTATCACTGTTTCCAAATACAAAATAAAGCTAGTGCTGTGTCAGCACATTAGCTGTGGATATAAAAACAGTGATTTCTTAATTACAAGGTAGAAAAACAAAATAAAATTGGTCACTGCCTCAACTGAATGTAGAAAGTATTTAATACTTTTTCATTTTCTGAAAAGGGTCTCATACTTCTTGCCAAGGAAGGCAGGGACCTTACTGGGACAGAAAATGTGACCCCCTTCCCTCCAAATTCTTATAGCTTTGAAATTATGGGGCTTTAAGGCAAAGATATGGGCAAAGGAATAACAGTTCTTTACTAGAATATATATATAACAAGACAAACAAACAACAATAACAGCAGCAACACCGAACAGAACCAGAGGCCCAGTCCCAGCCGTCTCTCGGCCGCAGCTTTTCCCCATCGCTGCAGTTCCGGGCACAGCCGGCAGGGGCGCTGCTGGCTCCCGGTGGGCAGGGTGGGTGCGGTGATTCCTCCGCGGCTGCAGGGGGCGCTGTGGCCCGAACTGGGCGTGGTTAATGGGGGCACAGCCAGAGGGAGAGATGGGAAGGGGTTTTGTTTACTAATTGGAAATTAACAAACCAACAGTTACGATCCCGGAGCTCATGATCTGGAAATATTAGTTCATCACAGAATAGTTATGTAGTCCTGAGAAAAGAATCCCAGGGTGGAGTATGTAAAGTATATCTGTCAGTCCAGTATTAAGGGCACAGAACTCAGCTGCAAAAACACTGCACAGTTTGTATGCTACTTTAAAAATCAGCATTCAAACTGAAACAGGCACAGACAAGAACTGCTAGGCTTACTGAGAAAACAAGAAGTTTACCTTGTCAGAGGAGACAATGACAGTTGATGTGGACAATCAGAGCTGATTTCTGGAGCTTCCTCCATGAAGGCAGCATGCAAGTTTGTACCTGCTCCAAGCGCTTCTTTCCACCTCTGCATCTGTAATGGTCAAATAGCATTGTAGAGATGATAACTCCAGGTTTTATACAAGTGTTCAGGTCTTAAATACACAAACTGACTGGGATTTACTACTTTAGAGGAAGCAGCTGTTTATCTGGGACATAACTCACAATTGGAAATTTAAGATTTAAAAAAAAAAAAATACAAAAGGTTAAAGCTGGAAATTGGAAAATAGGCTCATAAATCCACCCAACCAAATAAACAAATGCTACCCAATAATCAATATACAAAATCAGACTTTACTGAACAATAGCAAACCTCCTTATTTGTTCTAGTAATCTTTCACATGTTTAATGTCAAGTCCCAGGGAGTAATACATATCCCACCATCTGAACTCTATCTCTGAGAACTTGTCTCTGTGATAGAGCCTCACAACTACCATCCCAAAGTTCACATCCAATTTATATTAACAAATTAATAAATTAAGGACTGGCTGAGAAGGAATCTTTTGAATTACCAAAGCAACACTTGAGAATACAGCTCTTTTTTGTATTTTACCTAGATCTGAAAAATGATTGCATTGATGGATTTTTTTTTTCAAGACTTTCTGGATGGCTGGGAAACATTTAGGTGTTTATAGGGCTTTTACCTTTTTTTTGAACTATTACTTCTTTTTGATTAGGAGGTCAACTGAAATGTAACTTTCACAGTTCCTTCCTGTCTCAATATATTTACCTGTAAAACTCTTTCTTTCTAGTGCAGCATTCTATAACCTGTATGTCCTAGTAAGTACTGACTGTAGAGAAATCATGTCAATTTAACAGTTAATGCTATATTCCTAGCTTTATAGGCACCATGACATTTCATGTCATCAGTCAAATAACAAGCCTATTTAGAGGGCATTTACATTATGTTTACTTAATGTAAATAAGCCCCATACATTGTCCTTTTCAGGAGTTCACTGTGACATGAAAGCTAAAACACCGTGATGTATTCAAAGTGGCAAAATAGCAGCTGTAAAAACATAGTGTTGCATTTTGTAAGTACTAGAGGATGATAAATTCTGAGGAGAAACTGACAGCAAGACAATACTGGCACAAGAACAGACAAGTATTAACTACCAGTGGAATTCTGAAGTTTAGTCACCATCTGAGAATGAAGTTCTTAAATTAAATCCTAAAGTAACTGTAAGGTCAAAACTCCAGTTGTTTAAGACAAAACTGTAAATTTGAGAGACAGTTTCAGTATTCTGTGTATTAATTTCCGTGATAAAAATGGTGGGCATCCCAAATCCACTGTTCTCATGAGTAGTCCTCGTCTGCTCTGATAATGAATTACATCTTCTTGCAATTACTACTTTTCATTGTCTGTACCAGTGTAGAATCTGAGCATACCGGTGTATACAGGTGCATACAGGTGTAATTGCACATTTCAGCACATTTGCATCTATAAAACTTGCTACTACTTTTCAGCTGAAGGCTCTAACACAGCCTGTGGCTTTTTTTTTTTTTTTACTGAGGGTTTTCAATGCACATTTAAATCTCCTCGACCTCCACTTCTGTATTAGCCTTCAGATAAATGTTCATAGACACTGCATTAGACAAGATTTCCCGTTCCTTGAGGCACAGTTGAGAACCTTGGTAAAAATATTTTATTATTGCGTAGCAAAGAACTGTGTAACATACTGACAGAAGTACAAAGGACGGTTAAAAAACCCAAACATATATATGTAGATTGACTGGTTACTTTATACACATAGGGAATACATAAGTTAAAGGAACACATTCAGCAGAGGAACCACCCAAGAATTTATGTTCAACACTTCCCACAGACTCAATGCCCTGGAAATGAAACAAACTGTACCAATGCCAAAATATTACATACTAGATTAAAAGATCTTAAAAAGCATTAGTATAGCCATCTGCTCAGTAGACTCCTAGGAGTCAAGGTCTGAGTGTCTCCATGAAAGTAAGAATGTGCATAATGGACCACACCAAAACCTTTTTAGGTGCCTCTCCAGTGCAAAATGACTGAAGAAAAGAACAAAAGAAAAGAAAAACCTGAAGTGTTCCCTGTATCTTCTCCAAGTTCAGCAATATACAGTTCAAGGCTCTAATAAGGGAAAGGTGTTTTTATATATTTTTGATAGTCTTAAATGGGTTTTTATGAATTTGCTGGATTTGCTTCAGAAACCATGCGGTTTGCCAGCACTCTGAACACTTCCACAGCCTCATGAGGCACAATGTGGAAATATGTCTTCTGAGAAGACCCCATCTGGTAGTCTTTTTTGGTACTAACCAGGTGCTGTTGGGAACATACCGCTCCATGTTCACCTTCTGCATACACTCATGATTTTAAGGACCTCTAGTACATCCCCCTTCCACCATTTCTTTTCCAAGCAGACAAGTCCTTGTCAGAATAGTTATTTCTCATGTGGAAATCACTTAGTATCCTCGCATTGCATCTCTGTTGTTTTTCCATGTCAGCTATATTATTTTTCAGATGATGAAATTAGCATTATATATTGAAGATTTCAGAGCAGCACCAATTTGTACAACCATATAGTAACTCCTGAACTCTGTGAGTTGCATAATAAAGCTATGCAGCATCATTTTCCTCTATGTACTCCTTCTTTCTCACAACAAATCTCTAATATTACACTGACTAATTCCCTTATTTTATTATACATTTTATCATTTTTCCCTGGGGAAAGCATGACTTTTTCTCTAACTTCTCTGTGGTATCACATTTGCTACACTCCAGCCTTCGAGCACCAAAGCTGGCTCCTATTAGGGTTCCCTAACTATAGCTAATAGCACAGTTGCTCTCAAGCAGTTTTACATGCTTTGGTAAATACTGTCTCATAGTGCTCTTTACTAACCCCTATTTTGCTGCCTTTTTGTTAATTGTTTTCTCACTTCAGACACTGCAGTTTAGGCCACCAGAGAGTTGAGAGACCAGCAGTTATCTGATGCTGGACTTTACTACAAACTAAAATTCTTCAGGAATGCCTCTTTAGGACTTCTTATGGTGAACAGTCACAGAGAAAACTCACTCAGTGTTTGGGTTTGTCAAAACTTCATGGCATCCTGGCCTCCATCAGCAGTGGTGTGTCCAGCAGGACCAGGACCAGTGATTGTCCCCCTGTACTGAGCACTAGTGAGGTCACCAAGTGCTGGGTCCAGTTCCAGGCCCCTCAGTTCAGAAAGGAAGTTGAGGGGCTGGAGCAAGTCCATAGAAGGGCAGCAGAGCTGGTGAAGGGTCTGGAGCATGAGTCCTGTGAGGAGCAGCTGAGGGAGCTCGGGGTTTTTAGCCTGGAGGAGGCTCGGGAGGACCTTATTGCTCTCTACAACCTCATGAAAGGATGTTGTAGCCACCTAAGGGTCAGTCTCTTGTCCCAGGAACTAGTGACAGGATGAGAGGACACAGTCTTAAGCTGTACCAGGGGCGTTTAGGGTGGATATTAGGAAGATTTTTTTTTGTTTTTTTGTTTTTTTGGTTTTTTGTGTGTGTGTGTGTTGTTTTTTTTTTTTTTTGTTTTGTTTTGTTTTGTTGTTGTTGTTGTTGTTGTTGTTGTTGTTGTTGTTGTTGTTTTTTGTTAACGGGAAAGGTGATTGGATATTGGAAAGGGCTGCCCAGAGAAGTGGTGGAGTCACTGTCTCTGGAGATGTTTACGGAAAGACTGGATGTGGCACTCAGTTCACAAAGTGGTGTTGGGTCATAGGTTGGACTCGATGATGTCAGAAGTATTTACCAACCTAATTAATTCCGTGACACTGTTTCCAGCAGCATTCGGCTGCGTCAAGCCTTCCCCGGCGCCGGAAAGGGCCGGAGCTGGGCCGATCACACCCCATTCCGACAGGGCCGCGGGACCTGGTGCGCAGGCGCGGCGGGGCCATACGCGGCGGCGGGTTTGAACCGTAGCGGGCGCTGCGAACTCCCGGGCTGTGCCGCCAATGGAGCCCGCGCTGAAAGGTACCGGCTCGGCCACCGCGCGGTGGCTTCTCCCGGCACGGCCGAGAGGAGCCGCCGGACTGACGCGGTTTCCGCGCTGCCCCTGCTCCCCTCTTCCTTGCGGCCCTGACCTCGGCGCTTCCCGGCAAGGCGGGTGACGGGCCGCTGTGGAGGCCCGGCCCGCTGTCGCGGCGTGCCAGGACTCCCCCGCGGGCTGCTCTGACTCGCCGCGAACCCGCCCGATCCCGGCGGCGGGGCCTG
>WBNO01028792.1:0-30893 GCA_013400575.1 Peucedramus taeniatus | reverse complement strand
TTAACTATGTCAGATACAGAAGTTATAGCCACACAACCCAGCCAGCTTTTACACCAAAGAAGAAATACCTTAAGTTCCCAAAAATGAGAGTGATGCAAAATTTTATTTGTGTGAAAATATCTTTCAGGGACCTGGTGCTATTTGAATGTGTGACAGTGATGATGATTTCAATACTGTTGTAAAATTAAATATGCTCTTCAGGAGATTAAATGTATAAATACAGAATTTGAAATCTTAGTCACGTGAACTATAGATTACTGAGGATTTGGATGTGCTGTAGTAAAAAGGATCTCATAAAAGTCCAGATGAGTACCACCAGCACTGGAAGAATGAGAGTGCCTTACAGGGCAGAGTCTAGGACATGTCATACAGAAATACTTATTCTGGGATAGCAGTTCCACCAGAAGAGTCTCCTCTGCACCACTGGAAGGCACTGAGTGGATGAACACTGTAGAAAGCTGAGGCATAGAAACAACTGGACATGTGATATTGTAGGGGACATCATGGAGCTTTGAAATCCAGGTGTAAAAGCCTCAAGAAACTTTTAACTTTTGCTGGATAACAGCAGCAAAGGAAAAATACAAGAGAAAGCATCTAGAGGGAAAACTTAGACTATTTGGTAGGAAAGAGAGGGCTAGCATCTTCCTGGTATCTTTTAACTTTTCCTATTATAACTTTCTGACCAAAGCAAGGTAGGTCTTGGTACCTTATTATTCATCTTAGAAGATGAAGCTTGTTGGAACTTAGGGAGTCATCTAAAATAGATGTATTTTATTGCAGAGGAGGACCCAAGCTGTGAAAAGTGATTGAACTTCTCTGTAATCTTTTTCTTCTGCCCTTTAGCTTAAAGTAAATGCCAAAAGATATAGAAGAACATACAGCTTAGATTGGTGTATACTGTAAGCAGAATTCATGAGAATATCATATCCTTGGGCAAAATACAGGTCAGGAGCACTAAAACTTGTATAAGAGATAGTAATGAATATTCCTACTGTTCATGGGGTTATTCAAGTGAGGTACAGGCAGTACAAAATTAAAATGAGTCTGTGCTAATATACATACTAATATTTGGGTTTTGTAATAAGAGAACCAGAGTGCCTGACTGTATTACATGTCTAGTACATCCATGTCTTGGACACTTCTGGTAGGCAGAAGATAGTTTGTTGAACCCTGGAACAATGTAAATAGGAAGGACTGAATAATATGTACCCATAAAATTGTGGTCCTGTCTGAATAGAAACTTAGTTTGAACCTGATCGTTTATGTAAGCGAATCATGCAGTTCCTATGAGTTGAAGTTTTGGCATTGCTAAAAAAGATGGTTTGATTAACCAGCTGCTTCATTCAGTAGCAAGTGGAACATTCTCAAAATGGTCAGAAAAGCTGTGAAATGTTATCTCAGCAAGGTAATAGTACGTATCAACTTTCTGGGGTAGACGGGGAGTTGGTGACTCCTGTAGGAATGCAGTGCAAAACCAAGTATGTTAGTTATTGCTTGGTCTTAATTGGTTTGTGGACTGATGTTCAAACTATGTCAGAGAACCTTTTCATAAGTATGTCTATAAGTATTCATACTGGAACACCAAACCCAGGAAGTTCAATCACAATGCTTAAATTTACAAAGGAGTCTACTTAAAATGGAAGAAGTTCTGTTAAGAACCTAAGACTGAAGGGAGTAAAATTCTTGCTGGTATCAAGAAGGCCATTTAAGGCAGTCCTCTTAAGCATATCAGAAAGATGATCATTGCGTTTTGGTACTTGCAGTAGACATTTTCATAGCATTGTTACCTCAGCAGTAGTCAAAAATCAAATGAAATAGAACATAAAACTTCATATAGTGGAATGACAGCATTTTATAATGGTTGTATTTGGAATGTTGCCAGAGGATGGCAATAAGCTTAACTGAAGTTATAAAATAGTTTTCTTACAAGATGTGATTGAAGAGACAAGAATGCTTCAGTCTGGAAAATGAGTGGAGATGGGAGACTACTGTGAACATAAGGGTTTGTGTAGAGAGGCTGAATGGGAAATGAATGTATATTTTCCTTTCCAGTGGAAAAGTTGGAAAGCATTACATCAATGCACCTGGAGACAGATTCAGAGAAAACAGTAAATGATGGGTTTTAATAACACCAGGGTTAGGCTGTAGAACTCCTTATTGCAAAATTATAGTGAACAAATATTTACACGGGATAAAAAAATTGCTGAAGCAATTAAACATTTCATTTTATCAATACCCAAATGTAGTATTGCATCTCACGATCTGATGACCAGAAGTCTGTGGAACCCATTAAACTGGGAATGTTTGGCTTTGTTTTTATGTTCTTACATGCTCTTGGGAATCTTGATATTGGAGGATACTACAGGGTGCTGCAGTATATGATGTTTAATCTGAATGCTACTTTTTGATGTTGGAGCTCTGAAAATACCAGACAAGGAAGCAAGTGATATACAATTAGTCCAGCATTTCCTGATTCTTCTGCTTTGTGGAAAATACTCTCATATTTAACAGCTGGTGAACCCCTACTTCCACCCTGTTAGACTTGTACCCCAGTGTTGCCTTCCCCCTAAGCAGTGCTTGAGCTTCTCAGAGGAATATGCCCTATGAGCTGAAAAGTGCTGTAATACTTAAATTTCTCCATAAAAGCCTGAAACACTTCAAGGGTTTGTGCATTATTTAGTGATCATTGCCGTGTTGAAGTCTTACTGGATTTCTAGTGCTCTTTCCAATGATTTGACTCAAACCTTTATTGGAAGCTTCTGCTCTATAACATAAGCATTTATTTGAGCCTAAACTGTATGCAGTTCTACAGTTTAGGAAGTAATTTGAGAAGACAACTCTTTAAGATGAAAATTAAAAATCAGAAAAATTTATAACTGCAGAATAAAGTTATTTTAAATTTTAAAATGATTTTTTGCTTTTGATTTTTTTTCTTTTAAAGAATGATAGCTATATCTAACTTTTAAAATAGCAAACAAAAGTCATGAGCTTGCTGTCATGTAAAAAAATTTAAAGTGTAATGCAAAATGAGTGACAGCTTTGGGATCACTGAGAAAAAGTTTTTTACTGCTTCTTCAACATAAATACTTCAGTGAGCAGTCTAAAATAAAAAACAAAACCCAGGAACAAAAAGAACCCCATATAAAATGGAATTGCTACAATCTGCCCAAATTAGGAACACTTAATACTTCCACATCAAATGTGCTATTGTGAAGCTCTACCTGTGTTTTCTTAGCAGGATAACTCATCCCACAAATAAGTTAGATAAATCATTTACATTCAGCTTTGTCTGCAAAGTAAAAGATTCATAGATTTAATGCTGAAATTTTCTTCTGTTTAGCTTCTCTGAATTAATGTAACTTTTCCTGTAGTCTACATCTGTGCTGATTATTATCCAGCATTTAATAACAGTCACTGAAGTCCAGCTGGTGAATCTCTCTTTGATGCTCCTGAGAGCTCTAAATTCAGTGAGTTTGGCAAATACTTGCAGTGGTTTGTCTTTCTCGTCCATTCCACCCCGAGTAAGGATGAGGCCATAGGTGTACAGGCTCACACCGTGTTCCATCGCTAGGTGTCACCAGAGCCACGTGAGCAGTTGCTGCGAGCACAGTCCAGCAGCTTGGAAAGGTGCAGAAAGTAACATGAGTGGGAATCTTGCCCTTCCAGAACAGCAATTTGGAGGGCATCATTGGCACGAAAATTTGGATCACATATTTGGTGTGTAATAGATGGGGGGCAGGGGGAAGGGGTAACATTGCAGTACTTATCTTAAAGTAACACACTTAGAAAGAGTCAGTGTTTCATTACTGCAGGGCTCAGACAACTCTTCTTGCAATAAAGGTCCTCATTCTTCAAACAAAACCAAGAGAATAAAAACCCACCAAACCTTCTCTAATTTACTGTACAGGTGTCGAGAAACTGGAGTCCATGTTGATGAATCCTTATTTCCTGCAGTAGACACTAATGAAGGATTTCTACTACCAATCAAAAAAGTAAGTGTGTGATTATTTTAAAAATGGGCCTAGAATAAAAAACTTTAAAGTTTGAACTTGGCTTTTTGACCTCAAGCATTTGAACTATTTTCAGAACGTTCTATAAACTCTACCTGTCTGAGTAAGAGTTTAAAGACAGTCTGTTGCTGTGATCATGTGGCATCTTATCTGAAGAAAGTATACTACAAATCAAGTTTTTGTATTGGTGATTAAAAATATTAAGCTTTAAATTCAAATTATGTATGGTGACTAATCAAAAAAACATGACTATTCTGTGGCTTATGTTTTACAGAGTTGCAACAAATACTGGTATTTTAAAAAATTACCTTTAAATCTTTAACTTTGCTGCAAGCAAAAAAAAAAAAGGTGTGTTAGGTTCTTTCTTATTTAATATTAAAGTTTACTTTGCAAAATGCTAATTTCTGCTATTACCTGTGACTCTCAAGCAGGTGATAAGCAGCATAAATACCAATAATAAACACTGTGACAAAGTGGTAGGCAAAATAGGAGGTGTCATTATTTTGGCAGTTTTATACATATAGTTAAGAGTTATGTCTGTCTTGTAGCACAAATGTATGCAGCCAAAAGACTATGTTGAAAAAACTCCAGAAAATAATAGAAAGCTTCAGAGAAGACTGAACCAAATGGCTAAAGAATTAGCTCTACAAAAGACAGCAGTTAATGCTGGTAAGAACTATTTTTTACCAAGATTCAAATACCCAAAGATTTTTTAAAGCACTTGGTGGGGTTTTGGTGTTTATTGGTTGGGTTTTTTTGAGCTTTTTGCATCTTGCCTTGAGAAATTAAGTTGATGTAATTTTTACAAAGTTCTTTGCAGTTCTGTTGTGTTAAGGCATCTTTAATGATCTTAATCTAAGAAAACTATTTTTTTCAGTTTTTTTTTAAAGGAAAGAAACTATATCTCAGGCTGCTACAACATTTAAGTATTAATATATTAATACGATTTCTTTGTGCAGAAACAGATGTACCAGTTTTATTATTTGAAGATGATGGTTCACTTATATACAGCCCTGTTAATAACATAAAAAAACAATGCAATGAAATGGAAAGAAGAATAAAGGATATGAAGGAAAAAAGAGAGAGTCTTTCTCCTACTGGTAAGAAGTTGAATTTTACTTACTTATGAACATGCACTAAGGGCTGCTGGTTTTATTGCTGACTTTTTTCGTGCACTTATGCTCTAGTCTTCAGAATTTTTTTTTCATATCTCGATTCCATGTCTGGAATAGACTGGTTGCAAAATAATTTTTTGATCACTAGGCTGCTCAAGAGGACTAATGATTAAGTTAGACTTTCTAGCCATGTAAATTGATATTATCACCTCTTGCCAAAACTTTACAGTGAGACTCTAAATCTTATTTCCTGTTAAATTTTAATGTGGATGCTGTGCATGACAAAGATTGTAATGTTATTACTCCAACATCAACAGTTTAAAAAGGAGCCCAAAACTGATGAGATATCTGTCCAGGTACTAAAGAACAGGACTTAAAAAAGAAATCAACTTGAATAACCTGTTTAAATAATTCTAGTTGATTTTAAAATGGATATTCTAATGAACTAATTCTAGATTGCTGTTTTCAGATTTTTTTAGTGTTTGCATTACCTTACTGAGAAAATATTAATACTAAGGTCTAAGTCATTAGGTTTTGCCAGTTGCTATAAAAATGTTGAATGTGGAACATCTTTTGGTGGGGCAGTGTCTGTAGTACTTGAAGTTCTAAGATGTGCATGTCAGCTAGACTGTCAATTTCTAATTTCAAAAACGGTTGTGAAAGTAAAGAAACAGTAATGCATGGATAAAAAATTAAATCTCAGTTTATTTTAGTGAGGCTTGTATTTATTTTCTCTCCAAATTTTAAGGTAAACCTTTAAACATTAAAAGCATTTCTGTTACATCAGGACGTAATTGACAATTGCAAGATTTCACAGATTCTTTAGTAAAATGCCTCAACAGGCCTTAGAAATATCAGTAATAATTTCTAAATAGTTTGACATTATTATTTAGTTTCAGAAAAATGTGCTGCTGAGTTACCTAGGAAAAATGTTTACAAATATCTAATAGCTTTTTTGTATTCCTAGGTTCACAAATGACCCAAACACTTCCAAGTAGCTCACCAGGAGACTGCCCACCTTCTACTTGTATCTTAACTAATTCAGAAGATGAGCTGCTACCTGGTAACTAGCACAACTTAATATATTGCAAAAATTAAAAATAATACATGGCCTTTATATTTTGCTTTGGAAAGTACAGTATACTGAAATGAGAACTGTATCTATTTTCTCTGTCTTTTATATTTAAAGCTGAATTATCTTAGTTTTTCCTCACTAAAGAAAGTGTGTTGTACTAAGAAGTCAAGAAAAATGGAGCATGAGGAATACCCCTGGGTAAATGCTCTGCCTTACAGCTGTATTGCTTGCCTCACTTCCTCCTCTCTACTCATACCATTCCCTATTAGTAACTTTCTGTCCTATATCGTGTCAATCTTCTCTGCTCTTAACAGTGATCATATATAGAACACAGAGTGCACATCAAAGAGTGTGATGTGGGAAGCTTAAAAGAGATCCAAATGAGGGTAAGACCTCAAAGAACTGAAATGTCTTCCAAATTTTCAGTTGAAAAACATGAATTTGAAAGTTAGCCTAATGTGTTTTTCAGCTTAAGTAGTCAAGTTTGAAGAAATAACATGAGTAAAAATAAATCAACTTTTTAAATGTTTTATGGTTTAAGATGGATTAAAATAATATGTTAGCAAGGTAAGAACCTCATAAAATTATTCTCGTAAAGTTAGGGGTTTGTTCCTGTGTTTTGCTGTATTAGCAGGGCATAAGAGGAGATTGTGAAGTCTGTCGAGCTACCTCAGTGAACATATTAATAGTATTAATTATGTATGCAATAGGTTTGTGCTTCAGACCTCATGTCATCTGTCAGTCATAGGGGCAAAAAGCTCAAGTCAGATGCTGGCCTTGATCTCAGTAGAAAAGTGAGGAGAAGGGAGTCTTTAGAATTTGTAAGGAGGGCCACTAGAGCAGTTTGCCTGCTCTCCATTCTCCCTCAACAGTAAGCTATACCATATGCCATTTTGAGGTGTTATATTTTTTATATATGTTTATTGACATCATACAGGAGTTCTGTCATGTTGGCTTACATAAGAACACAGTGGCAGCTTGCTGTGTCTTCATGCAATATTAGTGAGAAGTGATAGTTGAATACTGGAAGTAGCATAGCTGTGCCAACAAACTGTTTTACTTTGGTGGATTAGTTATGTGCTGATGAGGTAGAACATTGTGATTTGAGACCTTTGCCTTGTATTTGTCCCTTCTGCTTTGCAACTGCACAATGTAATTTTACATTAAGAGCAGATTACCAATTCCCATGACAGCATTCAGTGTAGCTTCCATCTCCAGTGCTCTGTCACAGTGGCCCCTGTGTTTGTGCCTAAGAGATATATGAGATTGGTTAATAACGGTTTAGAAAGTTCAAGGAGCCAGGTTAATTTGAGGATTGAAGCTGACTTTGTCAGTTGTCAGTATGAGAGACTGATCATATCGTGTGAAATTTCTCTCTATATGTTTTATTTTTCTTAATATAGTTAGCTACACGATATATTTAAAAATATTATCTATATTTAGTAAGCAAATAACATCAAGAACTTACAGGAGTATTGCTGTGATGTTGCACTCAACAACTACTTAAGCAAAAGCTTCTGTTGCAATCATCTTGTAGAACAACAGGATTTTTAAAAATGTACTTCGATTAATCAGAAATACTAGCTTGTTTCAGAGGAATTTATTGTGAATAGATTCTGTGTAACATCTAACACAAAATAATTTCATAAGAATAGTTACAAGAAATAATTCTTTATTGACTTTCTAATTATATTTAATACATGGTTTTGATGTATGTAATATGATAGTATGGTGTTGTATTTAATTCCATCTTAACTGCAAAATCTTCAAGGTCATGCTAATGCTGTGGTAGCAAAAATGGTCATTGAGTTTCCGCTGTTACTAAAGGTAACTTTATCAGCATATAATCTTGCTTTCTCTGCAAATGCAAGAGGAATAACAAGTGCCTCTGTTACTTTATTTCAAGAAAGCAGAATGGGAATTGTGGGTGCTTATGACCAGGTAAGGGGATACAATAGCTAAAACTGTTGTAGGTTCTTGTCAGCATAGAATGTGCTTTGTTTCTAATCCATTTTCTGTTCAGTTTTTGTTGACTTGCCATATAATGTCCAGAGAAGCAGCTAAATCTTTTTTTTTTCCCAGTTCAGGAATTCCATATATATTTCGCTAAGAAATTGATACTCTTTCTGTCTTGTTAAATACATTTATATTGCCACTTTTTTTGTTTTGCAGAAGAACAAATGGAAGACTGCTTGAACTCAAGTTGTGATTATCTTTGGAGAACTGAGACATTAAAGAGACAGAGAACAGAGGTAGCAGAACATGCCTGTGATACTTGGACTGATATTCAGGTGTCCATGAGTGCATCAGTCAGTTCTCCATCACATGGCAGTGAGGAGGAGAGCTTGACACCAAAACGACGTGCCATAAGTTTAACCAAGAAACAGATAATACAGCCCACTGTGGATGACAGATTGTCTTTAGGAAAGAAATATATAAAGTTTCCAAAGAAAAATCAGAAGAAGAGCAAGACTACTTCAATTGCAAATGAAAGTTCTCTTGAGGGCTTTGGTCATATTACTCCTTCCAAAAAAATAATCCAGTTAAATACTGTTCCTGCTTTGATTGACAGTCTCTCTAATTCACCTATGAATAGTGAAGACTTAAATGCATGTTCACTGGATAAAAGCTTCCCTGTTGACAGAAATGATTGTGTTCTTGAAGACAAGAAGATGAAGAAACTACAAACATTACCAAGTTTGAAGCTGGCTACCTCTGAACTGGGTGCATCAGGCACTAAGGGGTTCTTGCAAGCAGTTACTACATATAGCAAGTCTTACTGCACTGAAGACATTTCATATGAAGACTTACTTTCATCATCTAATTCAAATGAAAATGAAGTACAGATACAATTACCAAAGGAATCACAGAATCCTCCTGAAGTTTGTTGCAAAGAGTCTTTTACAAATATGGACCTACATGATGTGAGTTTCTGTGAGCCACATAACACTACTAACACAAGTAGGAAGACATCTATTTCAGTGAATGATTTTCCAGTAAAGCAAAAAATCAAACCAGCTAAACATCCAGGAAGCATACAATTAAATATATCAGGTGATGAAAAAGATGACACTGGAAAAGCTCTAGATGCTGATGATGTGAACAGACTGCTGCAGCATGCTCATGAAAAATCCTACAACAGTGTAAATGACTGTGCTTATACTACTGGTAAGTTACTACAAAAGCTGGAAAATCAAAAGATATCATACTGCATTAAAAATACTAGTGCAACTAAATTGCAAAATGAACTGCCATTCCCAAAGGAAAAATACTTCAGAAATACACCAAAAGAAGAAAATACTGTGGTACTGACTTAATTACTGAGTCAAATAAATGAATTCATAGAATCCAAAAGAACACCTGTTTATTTTTCCATACCTTACAAACACAAAGTCATAAGAGATAAGGAAACTGCTCACTATATACAACAAAAGAAATGTTGAGCCTTCTTTTCTCTCAGTCTCCTAACTTTCTGTCACTATTCAAAATCTGTTTAAGAAACCATGGTCGCCTCATAGGTTTCCTCGTTCAAACTATTTTTATTTCACAGGTGAAAATTGTTACCAAAATTGCAGTTAATATCATAAAATCTCTGGTGGGAAAAGATATTTGAGTTAGCAATTTCTAACTTGTGCATTGAAATAAGACCTGCAAGAGTTGCAATGTAAGCATCTTTTTCAACCATTATTTTTTTATACAGAACTGATCTTAATTTTTAATAATAATTTTAAGAGTATTTTTTACATTTAAGCATTTTCAAGTTGATTTAGCATAAAGTATTTTTATGTAAATGTATACTAAAATATTGAATCTTAAGAACGTCTCTGGAAGATTCTCCTAACTTGCATTGGAGTAATTTTCAGATTTTGGTATTTTGAGCTTTGTCAAGCTTTTGTAACTATAATTGTGTGTTTTAGTAATTTATCTTCCCTAGAAAATTCTGTAGTAGTGCATCAATTAATTATATAAAACTAATTACTAACTTAAAGGGCTCAACAAACTTGCTGTCAGATTTATGAAATTCAGTGAGAATGTTGAATCATGACTGTACCTATACATGTGAGTAATAAGCTGCTGAACTGTGAGCTGCCATTTTGAGTTCATTTCACCTGTGTTTTAATATCTGGAGTGCATCATTTCTTACACAGTTTAGAAAACAGTGGATGCAGGTGTATGCTATACAGGTATAATTGTACACCCATGAATGGCAACTTTCTGCTCCAAGTGATAGATGAGCCGTGAAGTAGAGGTTCTATGTTGGATTTTGTTCTCCCCAAGAAGGTGCTGCTGGCAAGTAATGTGAAGCTCAAGGATAGCCTTGGCTGTAGTGACTATGAAATGTTTGAGTTAAAAATTGTGGGGCAGCAAGGAGGGCATACAGCAAGCTTGCTACCCTGGACTTCAGGAGAGCGGGCTTTGGCTTCACCAGGGATTTGCTGGGCAGAGCACCATGGGAAGAGGTACCCAAGGGATGATATTCAAGGATTGTCTCCTCCAGACTGAACAATGCATTTCTACAAAGAGAAAATCATGGAAGAATGCCAGGAGGCCTGCATGGATGAAGATGGAGCCCCTGGACAATCTTAAACACAAACAGGTAGCTTTTAAAGAGCAGAACCAGGGAAAGCTGTCCTGGGAGGAACGCAGAGAAATTGGACAGCCATAAATCTGATTAGGAAGGCTAAAGCACTATCAAAAGTAAATCTGGCCAAGGATATGAAGGGTAAACAAAAAAAAGCTTCTTTAGGTGCGTCAGCAACAAAAGAGACTAGGGAAAATATGGGTCCTCTAAGGAATGGTAGAGCTAGTTACCCAGTATGTGGAGAAAGCTGACATACTCACTATGGTTCTTTGCCCCAGGCTTCACCAGCAAGTGGTTCAGCCACCACCCATGTTGCAGCAGGCGAAAGCAGGGATTGGGGGAATAAAAACTGCCTGCTGTGGGAGAAATCCATGTTTGAGACCTCTAATTCTGGAGCCCCAAGCACAAGAAAGAAGTTGACCTGTTGGAACAAGTCCAGAGCAGGCCACAAAGATGATCAAAGGACTGCAGCACCTCTCCTATGAAGGCAGGCTGAGAAAGTTGGGGATATGCAGCCTGGAGAAGAGAAGGCTCTGAGAAGACCTAAGAGCAGCCTTCCAGCACCTAAAGGAGGCTTACAAGAAAGCTGGAGAGGGACTTTTTGTGGGGCATGTAGTGATGGGGCAAGGGGGAATGGTCTTAACATGAAAATGAGTGGGTTTAGGTTAGATATTAGGAAAAAATTCTTTACTCTGTGTGTGCTGAGGCACTGGAACAGGTAGCCCAGAGCTGTGGACCCCTCATCCCTGGAAGTGTTCACTGGGAGGTTGGAGCTCTGAGTAATCTGGTCTAGTGGAAGGTATACCTGTCTATTGCAATGGAGTTGGAACTAGATCATCTTTACAGTCCCTTCCAACCCAAACCATTTAAGTATGTGTTTTTTTGCCATGTGTCAATGTACCAGAAAATGATCCTTAAATTGTATAGTTCCTAATGTCAAAGAAGAGTCTGTTTTTCGTTATACAGTCATGGAAACAAATAGGGAAGGAGAAAAATTACAGAGTATTCTGAGCTGGAAGGGACCCACAAAGATCACCAAAGTTCAGGTCCTGGCCCTGCACAGGACAGCCCCAAAAATCACCCCATGTGCCTGAGGGCATTGTCCAAATGCTTCTTGAACTCTATCAGGCTTATTTACTCTGTTTAAACTTAGTTATTACTGTTAATTTTAGATTTAATTATAACTTTTAAATTCTAGCAACTAAATTATGATCACTGTTCTAGCATGTCACGCTTTTATTTTCACGCTGGACATTGTGTTTAAAATAATAGATTTTAGAGGACAAAAAAAAAGAATAAGATTCAGCAAACATAAGTTATCCAATGTTTAATTTTTTTTATCCTTATTGTTAGGAATGTCTGTAAGTCTCAATTTGTGTTTGTAGTGATCTTAATAGTATTTGTGTTATATCAGTGATGGCCATTTTCCCAAGTATGGTATATTCAGCTTCGTGCAACTTTTGTGTAGTCAAGTAGGATATTGAATGAGCTCACTTAAAAATGGAAGGAATCAATAATGTAAGAGAAGTTGTGTTTTTCCTAATAATGCAACTTCTGTGGTAGAAAATGAAAATCTTGTATTGCACTTACTCCTGTGATTCTCTATGATGGAATAATTGATTTTTATTAATTATGGGTTAAGCATTTCCTTTTTTAATTAAATGTAAGTTGCTTCTTGTTCCTATTAGCAAATAAATTGTAAATTGGGGTTTTTTTCTGTATACTGTACATTATTTGAAAACTGGTAAATCCAGTATATTTTTAAAAACTAATGAATTGTCTTCATTCATATATATATGGTTACAAGTAATCAAATAACCATATAAAATGTTGTATCTGTTTTAAATATCAAACATTTTTCTTGCCTATTTTTTTTGTTGTGATTTTATGTCAGTGGCACTTTTAGCCAATATCTTTAATGACAAGAAGATTTGATAAGCTTTTTTTCCATAGACTATGTAGAACGCTGCATTTTAAAGCAGAATATGCAGGCTAATCTGAAACCAAATTTTCAAGGCCTAATGGTTATGTGGTAGCAAGCTTCAGGTCTCTTGGTAGGGCACATTCAAGGCTGCCCAGTTGTTCTGTTGAAATGAGTACGGCTACTTATGTTCATCTTACTCATCTACAGGTCATGTGACTCTTTATCTGAAAGCTACAACAATAAATAACTATGGACAAGGAATGCAAGAGTATACTGTCTTAAGCTTTTATCATGGTAAAATCATTTAGAAATTTGAACTCAGACCTAGCATTACTTCCAGTCTTAAAAATAAACTTAAGGCTTATCTGAGTGAATTTTATATATTTATGGTAATGTGGAAGGCAAATATTATCTTAATTGGCAAAAAGACTTAAATTAAGACCCATTCTACCCATTCTACTATAGTTAATCTTGTTCAGTGTTAAGCTGGAAAATCTGGAATGTCATTCTGTTATTTGGTGCAAGAAATCATTGTATTTAATTTAGATTAATGAGTTTTATCTGAGTTTCTAGGTGTTATGGGTCTTAATGCTGCTAAAATACTGTTTATGTCTTTAAAAGCACACATGTGAAAACTTCCTTAGGTTTGATGTGCCTTTTAGTTTTTTTCAGCTTTGGAAGAAGATAGGCTCACTAAAAATATTTTGTAATGTCCTCTACTGACATTTTATTATGTCCTTTTAAAAAACAAATGAGGCATGAAGAAGAAAACTATTTTTTCCTTCCTTGATTCCTTGTTTTACTTATCATCACAAAAAGTTGAATTGTAACTAATTATTAAAACAAAAGAGGACAAGCATTTCTGAGTAGAAGAACAGGTTGAGAATTATTTTGATGTAGTCAAATTTGCCAAAGCCTGATGGCACTTGTGCTAGGGCACATAACAAATTACATAAAATTTTTATAAACCATCTCTCTGAGGACCTGGAGGCGCACATACATTTTCAGAAAACTTGAAGAAATTATGTTCTGTATAATAAAAACTTATTTGCCCATGCTTCAGTAATATCTTCAATATAATAACAACACAAGGTATTAAATATTCTCTTCATGTGTACCTGAAGGATTACTAATGATGACAAATTTGGACTTAATTCCTTCATGTTGGGGTAAATACCTCTGTGGATAAGTACAAAATAGTAGATACAACATACCTTAAGTGACACTTCATAACAATGTTTTTAAAGTTACTTTAAAAGTTACTTTTAAGTTACTTTAAAAGAAGTAGTATAGAAGAAGATTTTATTAGATGGACATGGTTGATTTGATTGAGCAGAACTAGCTCATTTTGCCTTATCACTGCTTTTCAATTCAATGGAAATATCAAATGGAATTTTGAAGATAATCTGGTTCAAAACTTCTCATAGGTTTTAAAATTATCATGAATGAGTAGAAGCTTAAATTGTAAAGTAAAATGTCTCTAATTTGTGATGATGCTTCAGGGGGCTCCGTTGTTTATTTTGGTGCCAGTCATTGAGCAGTGTTTTGGAAGAGAATTTAGAGGATCTAATGGACTGCAGTGGAAGGAGTTACGTGCATATTTGAACTTAGTTTAGGGAGAACTAACACTGGATGCAATCAAAACTTCAAAAACTTCAGTCAACTAAAGTTCTCTAGGAAAAGCTACTAAAGATGAAAAGTCATTATTTGTGCCTGAGTGACTGCTTTAAAAAGAAGTAATTAGGAAAAACCAGAAGCTTGAGAGCTATAGGATGGAAAAGCTGGAAAGTGTTTGAGAAGTGCTGATAGGAATGGAATAGCAAAGAATAGCCCTTATTAATGCAGTGCCTAAGATCCATGAGCTGATAACCAGAGATAAGGGACATTATCCTCTCTTCCTGCTTTCCTGTAAATATGAAGAACCCACAGGAGTGAACCCGAACTGGAAAGAAGTCCAAGAATACAGGTTTTAAGACTTTAAGCCCAAGTGGGACAAGTGCTGGAGAGCCATGAGCATTCAGGCCAAGAGTAGTAAAAAGAATATTACACCTCTTTTCACTGTTAGCCCCAAACCCAAGCTACCCCTCAAAAAAACCCCAAAAAAACTGAAATAACCTAATGAAAACTAACAGAGACTATTTTGGGTAAAGCAGTGGAGTACATGATCTCCTTACATCCTATGCAGTCATGTAATTAGTTGGGTTTTTTTAAGATTTGAAATACATCTTTTAAAGTTCTGGTTTCTATGGAAAAAGAGGTAATTTTTTTCCTTATTGTGTGGCAAGATGTTTTCTCCTCTTCTGTTTGCCATTAGTCTTTCTCAGATTGAAAATGGTAGGCCTCAGTGCAATACTAAATAAAATTAACATTTATTAGTTATCTTGTTATTACATTATATACCTAAATATTGAATTTAAATCAACAATTGTACCTGAAAACTAGGTTTATATTTATTACACAAAAATTACTGCAATAAATTTTGACTATTTTAAAGATTATAATAGAGTAATCATAATGGATTTAAATTTGATATTCTGTCACCTCAAGGATTAAGAGTTTAAGTAGCTGACAGAGGAAAAACAAATGATGCTTAGTTATATATGCCCACTAAATAGGGATAGTACCCTTTAGTGTTTTCCAAAACTAATCAAAGAAACTTAGTCGTCAGGAGCTAAATTTAGGCCACTTTAATCACTAATTAAACTTTCTTTAACTGATCTCATCCATTTATTTGAAATTAAAAATGAACAAATGCTCTAAAGTAGACTTTATTGAATGACATTTGGGAAAAATTCACTCCCTAAATTTAGAGTAATTAAAGCTTAATTGCTTAAAAGATAGAGCAAAATTTTTCATCTTAGGCAGGCAAGCTAATTTCTCAAATGATTCAAAAGTTTATTATTTAACTCTTAGGAAAGTCATCCTGACAGAGTTGAAGAATTCATAAAATACATAATGAAAAATACTGGGTTTTGACAGAGTGCATTCTTATGGATTGTTCCTTTTCATATATAATAGGTCTGATATGCCTTTATGTGCACAGAATCCTTGCCTGCCAACAGTTTGCTTGATTTGCATGCAAAGTGTTTGAAAACAAGTTTCAGACCTTCATGTCATTTTAGATAAACAAAGTGTGTACCGAAAGCATTGATGTGTCAATAAGAGAAAGAAAATCTAGCCACTGAAGCTTCATACACAAATATCTCTATGCAGAGAAATTGCACATTTTATAAAAAATAGAAAGCAATTTAGCAGATTCTCTACTTGTAGTTAATATATAGTTTTCAAAATATAGGAAATTGGGGGTTTTACAGCTGGTTTATTTATAAGAACAGATACTCAAAGATTAAATCAGATGCTTGAGTGTCATTCCTTTTCCCTAACTGAAATACAGTGAAAAAGTAACTGGTACAAATTATTAAGAAGTATCTTAAGGGTGCATAGTGCTGTGCTATGATTAAATAATAGGTTGCAGTCTCATTTCATAAGATTGCATTTTTCATTTTAAGTTTCTAATTCTGGTTTCTAGGTGATGAAGATGAAGTTTCAGAGTGTCACGTTACTGATGGCTCTTGCAAAATTTTTAACGAACAAAAGAATAAGCACACTGGGGGCTTCAGAAAAGCTGGAAGACTCCAAAAGGTCAGTTTAACTGGACATTTGCTTTGTTAAGCTCTTTCGTGGAGGATCATTGTGTGTCTTTGTATGTACAAAAATTAAAATAAGTTCTCTTGTCAGTATCAATTTTAAAACTTTCCTGAATCTCACTTTTCTTGAAATACTATGCTAATGGTCTTGGTGTATAACCATAAAACTGAGCTCTCTGATAACTTGTGGTGGCTGAGTTCATGACAAGCTGACATCATAAAGGAGATTGGTAAGCCGGTTCAAACTGAAAGAAGCTGAAAAGCCACTAAAGTTACCTGAAAAGATGCCTGTCCCTTTTGGAGGAGTTACTAAATGCAGCAGGTTTTTTTTATTTGTTTTATACTGGATCATTGCCAGTGGATGTTTCTGCAGAATAAAGATTTATGCAAGATTCTCTTTTAGGTTATGGTAAAAGTAAATTTCTTAATTTGGTATTTGAGCTCAGTTTAGCTGTAAAAAAAGGGAGAGAGGATTGAGTCAGCACTGAATCTTTTTTTAAGTGCTTTTCCTGTGTTAAAGTCTTTTAAGTAAATATTAAACCTGATCAGGAAAATAAATATTAGTTCTTTTAATCAGTAAGTAGCAAGTCACAATTTAAATGAGTGCTGAGTTCTTTTGAAAATGGGAAGTCCTAAAGCACTAAAGGATGTCTGCTGTTGTTAACGATATGAAATAAGTTAAGTGCTTTGTTGGTAAATACTGGTGGAGTTTCAAAGAGACTGATCACAGATTTTGAAACTTTTTTATGTAGAAGTTTTGTGCAGGTGCAATTACTAAGTTGTTCAACATTTTGAACATCCTGAAGATGGGATATTAATCTCCATTGACCAGTGATCTCTGGATTAAAAAGAGTATTTGACTTGTCTGCATCTTAGTACTCTTTACTTTTTTAATATTTATTCCCTTTATTTTCCTAAATATATTATGTGTAAAATTAATAACTAGAGTGTATAGATCACTCTAGATGCATGTCCTGTGGAAGCATTTAAGAGTGTACTCTTTAGGCTAAAGTATCTCTCCAGAATAGTTTAATTTTCTGGCACAGAAAACTACCTAAAGCTGCTATATGTAAATCCACAAACCACACTCAAGGGCTCTTTCTAAAGCTCTTTGCAGAAAGAGTGCTTGGAGGTCTGTCAGGTTTGTTGGTACTGATTTCTTCTCCAGGAAATTTACTCAACAAGAACATTATACATCAGTGCTAATTTTGACTCATTTGTCTTAAGATCCCAACATAATGATTATGTACTGTAGAGAAACAAAAAGCAATATGAAATTCTTCTTTATTGTTCCACTTTTTCAGATCTGACCTTGCATTCAGAGGTATCTTTAAATAGTTCTACATGGTGTCTGCTTGCAAAGCATGATCTGTGAGGTGTTTAACAGTAGCAAAGCTAAGTAGGTGCTAGAGAAAATTCTTATTCAGTGTTTTGAGATGGCTTCTTTTATCCACCCATTTCAGGTTGTTGATAATACCATTTCACTCAAATATCAATAAAATAGCAGTGCATAATTTCATTCATGTCATGAATGCTTTTAAAAACTTATTTTAAAGGTTTTCATTGTTGTCTTGAGTATGCAGATTAATATGGAGACAGTTTTGGGGAAGGACAGGGATTTGACTGGAAAGTAACAAAAAAAAAGGACTTCACAAAAAGGTGTTATGTGATTAATAGGTGCTATGTCTGGCAATGAGACTGTTGCACTGAAAAGTTTAAATTTTAAGAGAATATTGTTCTAAACAAAATCAGACTATGTAAATTTTTGTAAATAATTATGTTGCAAAACCTTTCTTGTACCAATCAAAATATGTTCTTGATGGTTTATAAAAGCAACCAAACATTATAAATCACTTTTATTTAATACTTTTTTCCAGTGGCTATGGCTTAAACATTGCAATTTTTGCTGACTTTTGGCAAAGTAAAAGTTAAGGTAGAAAATGTTAGTTAGTTTCCTTTGCCTAAAGAAAAAGAGGGAGAGAAATGGTGCAAATATTTTTTAAAATATTATTTCATTGAATTGTAGTATTATGAAGAATTTCCTAACATTTATTTCAATCTTAAAAGAAATTCTATGCTAAAAATACAACTGCAGAAGAAATGCCATTTCCTAGATACTTTGATGTACAAACATTCCCACAAATGTGGCTATGTGACTCTTCAGACAGACCATATTGCTGGGAATCTGTTATAAGTGTGATCTGTTAAATTCATTACTTTACTTCCCAAAATAAGAGACAGCTATGTAAGTTGCAGCTATCATTTTTTTATAGAAAAAGGGTTTGAAATCTAATGCCTCTTTAAAAATATTTTAGATGCTTTCTGAATGTAGTTCCTAGATAATTAATGTACTTTAGTTACAGCTCGTTCACTGTGATGTATGCTACAGTGAACATTACCATTCTAACTCATTCAGTACAGTGAATGCATGTCAGTAGGCCTTTGGAGTTCACTATGTAATGGTAAATATTAAAAAAGCCAAGGAAAAATATATTTTAGGAAACAAAAATCTTTAGGTCAAAGTGTTAGCATTATTTACTTCTATGGTTCTTTCAATTTTTCATTTGTAGTTTCTTTAATAGAAATCAAGCTATAGGTTCTGTGTTCTCTGCTGTGCTATTGTGTTATGCTTTTGTTTTCTTCAAAACCTCATGCAATTTGAGTTTCCTGTGTTTTGTTTTAGCTGAAGTCAAAACTAAGGATCACTTTGTTTGGATACTTGTATATCACAATTTTAGATTAAAGTATTAATAGTTTCTTCATCTATACTCTTTATATAGGCATGCTTATTGTACTGTTAATGTGGGAGATGTCTAATCAAATATATGTAAAATTGTACCGTCAACAAACAAAAGCCATGAAGATAGAACAGTTTATAATGGCAGCTGCATGCACGTTTGGGGAAGATAAGTAAGATTTTCAGGAACCTTTAATGGCTTCAGAAAAAAGATTTTTTGATTTAAAACATCACCACCACCGCAAACCAGTTTTGGTGTGTTCAACGGCAGTGCATACAGACAAACTTATAAAATTCACTCTTAGTTTTGAGACAGAGTTGGTAAAGATAAACACTGTCAATTAGTGCTTGTGAATGTCAGCAGGTGGCTTCCCTGGTCTAGAAATCTAAGTTGATGATACTGGAATGCAGGGATAAAATAAACCCTTTATGCATTGTGATGTGTTTCTCAGTTATTCCATTAAATTGGATACATAGTTCTTTGTTGTTTTGCGTAGGGAGGACAAAGTGAAATACCTAAAATTCATCTTAAAGCCAAAGATGTTAAGATTCAAACAATTTATTTACACTAGTGGTGAACTGTTGAGTGCTTATTTCATAGCTTATTGTTACAAAAAAGTTTACATTTATCACAACTCCTGTTGCATGTCAAATAATTAAATATTTTGTAATATAAAAAGATCAAAGACTCATTAACCAGTTAGCTCCCATTTTTATTCAAATAAAAATTTGTTATATGGTTTTAGAGGGATGTGAGAGGTGATGGATGTCATTTAAAGCATCTAAGAGACTCACATCAAAAGTCTCAAATCACTAGAAATGCAATTGGAATAAATTGTAAAGTTAAAATAACCTTTAAAATACTGTTTTCTGAGTGTAAAGAAACAAACAATGTGAAAAAATCAGTTAAGTGTTATGAGGGATGATTAAAAACATATTTTTACAAAGAAGACAGTATGGACTTAACTGAAATTCCTTCAGTTTTGTTTTTAAACAGATTCATCTTGGCTCATATTTCTGTAGCTCTTGGATTTGGGTGAAGGTACATCAACACTGAACTTAAGAGATTTTTTTTGAGAAGATTTTTACAAGCAATCTAAGCTCATGCTGTGGAACAAATAGCGTGAAGCAGTCCATTGTTAGATCCCGTTATCACAATCCTTTTTAAAATTACTTTATTCATGGCAAAACAGATGTTAATATCCTGAAAAATCTGTAACTATAAAAGATGAAGCATCTTGCTAGACATTCAGGAAAGTGATTTTATGACCATATTTTATATGTGCATTCATAGACTTAGATTGTATTGGTTTCGAAGACATCGTTTTATGTTTTCCTTCCAGTTTTGATTTGTAGGTGCTTTGAATAGGCACATATTTAAATACTGATACTTGAAATTACTTGAAATTATTTGAGACACAAATGAATAGACAGTGAATTAGACAAGGTGGAAGCATGAAAGCTCCGTTACAGTTAACAAAGAAAAATCTGGAACTACCTACCTTTATAGTTTGGGGAAAATGCTTTATGTAATAGGAGTGGTCAGAGAATAACACTGTGAAGGATGCCTATGATTCCCATGGTTTGGGACAGTTTTAAAAATTCTTCTGTATGATTAACCACATGACTATTTTCACTCAAACTTTGCAATGCAATTCTGGTTCTGGACTTTCTCCAGCTAGTGAATTTGTCCCCACATCTATCCCACATTGAGTGGAGGGCTTCCAGGACAGAAGCCATACCCTTGGCATCTACTGCTGTACCTTACATTGCATGCTTTGGGCCGTATCCTCATGTCAACAGTTTTGTTATCACCCCTTAGGGATGCTACCATACAGGATTATCTCCTGTAGATGAGCCTAATGGGTTGATTTATGACCTTGGGTCCCTAAAAATCATTCTCTTTATGACAGGTTTCATACTAGCTGTTTGGGACTACCTACTGAAGTGCTGTGGTCTATTTCTTAGTTTTAAACCAGTGTCTTTTAAAATCAGTACCTTTCTAGGGCAAAAGACACATGCTCCTTTCAGCTCAAGCTGTTTCCTGTTGTTCCAGGGACACTTGCAGCTGGTGTTCACACTCTTGTATGTGTTGCTGTTTGGAACACTGGAAATGTGCTGTGACAGCGAAACTTGAGGTGGTTGACTGTAGCTTGTCATCTTAGCAGGCAAGATAGTAAAGATCCATGAACTGAATTTCCCCAGTTTTTTATATAAAAAATTGTCACTAAATTTCTGTTCGCTCAACAAATTAACATATTGGTTATTTTTTAGAACTTTCTTCTAAAAGAAGACATAGAGATTTAAGTAGGTGGAGAGTTTTGAATTATTTTTTTTTGTCTTCATAGAATTAAGGAAAAAAAAACCTATTTCACTGTTTCTTTTTTTTTTCCAGAAGATTGGTAGGTTTGGTGACTTTTGATTAAGAGACTGTTTATGTGACTTCATGTTAATTCAGAACAACTTTTTATTACTAGTTTTAGGCAAGTAGGAAGTTGATCAAGATCTGTCTGCAGTGATTGGTAGATAAGGATAAGCACCAAGAGTAACAGCCTGAAAGCTCAAGTTATTTGAAGTACATCTATGTCATCTCCATCCCTTTAAATAAAGGTCTGTGGCACTCTTGGATTTAATGGTGGAAGGAAGGCTTAGGTACAAAAAGCAAATGCAGCTTTCTGGCTCAGAGCATGAGGGGAACAGTACAGAAACATTGTGCAAGAAGTCAGATCACAGAGTCTATGCTTGAAGCATACCTCATTGCTGAAGATATGTATGTATGCTGTTCTTTTCCAGTTTTTAGGTGCACTGTGTTCACAACCATCATGCCAGAAAACCACATAATCCACTGGACTGCAGCTGGTTTGGCAGAGGATAACTATGAAACTAAAACTGTTTTCCCCCTTGGAATCAGCAACTATCAGGAGGAAAAGCAACTGCTCCTTAGATCCTGTTCTTTCTTTTTCTTTTTTTTTTTTTTTTTTTTAATTTAGCTTTTGGAAAAATGAGCACACTACATAAACCTGTTGGTATCTGGCATAACTCTACAGGCTGGAAATCCTTTTGTTAATGGGTCTCCTTTCTAAATTATAGTCTTGCAGCTCTTGAAAATTGTTGAAAATCAATCTGAACAAAAGATTTCCTAAACTCCTTTTCATCAGCATTTGACATTTCTTCATTAAGACTTCTTTTAATAATTTGGCAAATTTCCATCCTTTCTCTGGAGATTTCCATTTCCATTCTCCATCCTTTTCTTCACTGAAATTAAAGATTTGATAGATTATTGGCGTGATCTTTGTAAAATTGAATTATGACAAAAAAATCTGTGTGGAACAGAAATATAAATATGCAATCAGTCAAATAGGAAAAAATCTTGCAACACATTAGATATGCACTACAAAAATCTTTTGTGTTTCAAATATTTATCTGCAAGTATAATTAATTCATAATCCTTCAAGATACCAAAAAAAAAACTTGATGTGGGTTTTTAAAAAATTATTATTTTAGGCTTCCTAATATTGCTGTTGCAGTTTAAAGCGTGAAGTAAATATTGTCCAGTTGTTTACATAAGGTGTAGGAGGCTGTAAATCTTTAAGTCAGGTTGTTGATTACCATCAACAAGTGGGTTACAATCTTATCAGCAAAGTGTTTACTGAAGTTTAAAATCTTGTATCTTAACACAAAATTAATATAAATCCTGGATTGAGTCTTTTGGGCTGCAAACATCTTCACCTCAAATCCCACTCATTGCATAGTTGGCAGTTTCCAGAGGACTTCAGCTATCTAAATTAACCTCACATTGCTAACAATTGTGCAAACCCACCATGTAACAGTTGGGGTGAAGGAAAATGGTTCTTTCCCTCTTAAAATGGTTCCACGCTTACAGCCTGCCCAGTGGAAATGTGTCTCTGTCCCTTCAGTTCTTCTGCACAGTGACTCACAATGGTGAGTTAATGAGCCACTGATGTCTCCAATGAAGTAGCTGGGGCAAACATTCATTTCTGATGAACGTTCCATGAAGGGTGGAAACCATCATGACCAAAAATTGAATGCTGATGAGGTCTTAAATATCAAACAATTAATTTCTCTGAAGCTACTCTATTGTTGCCCACTACCCTTGTGGCTTCTTTTTTTTTATCTCAAAGTAAGGCCATAGGGTAACTCACCTGAAGCTTTCTAAAATGCTTTTTATTGGTCATAAGTCAGCTGTCTGAAGGCATTTTTCACTTCATTGGATCATTATGAAAGCATAATCAATTTTTTGTTTGAACAGATGAAACAGAATCATTCTATATGATACCTAATTTTTTTCTGGAATTATTTGTAGAAGGGTACAAATTAGTTTTCTTAATCTTGGTGAGGCTGGGGTTAGAGGGAAGAAGTTCATATAACCTCAAATTTCAGCAGAAAAAGATAAACTGTGCATGAATTTTTCACAGATCATTTGGGAAGGTGAGTATACATTGAACATTATTTGGTGCTAATGACAGTTGTCTTTAAAATAATTCTGCTTGCCTATACAAATTTTCTCCGTTACATAGTGTTACCCATGATAGCCCTGGTTCCTCTTTTTCCTACCTTGTGACTTTTTTGGGGTGAACAAGTACCATTCCTTCACCTGAGCTTTTCTCTTAGAATCTAATCATGTTGGAATCTAAATAAGCTTTCGCCTCCCCTTAGCATTCCCCTTAGCGAGGTTCACTTCAGTCACACTGGTAATCCTGCTCTTTCTGATACTAGAAAGAGGTTCTTTACCCAGAGGGTGGTCAGGTACAGGAACAGGCTCCCCAGGGCAGTGGTCACAGCACCAAGCCTGATGAGTTCAAGAAGTGTTCGAACACTCAGGCACATGGTGTGACTCTTGGGGTGTCCTCTGCAGGGCCAGGAGTTGGGCTTTGGTGATCCTTGTGGATGCCTTCCAACTCAAGGATACTCAATGGTTTTATGATTTCCTCAGGTTTCACTTAATAAGGTAAAGACATGAAACTTTCCTAGTAAAACACAGTTAAGAACTGGACTGCTGTTTTTCCTGAATGATGCTCACCAGGAAGTCAATCCCTAATTTGTACCTGTTGGAAAGGCTTGGGCTTCCCATTGGAATAAGAATCACTACTGCCTGTGCTTGTAGAAATGGTAATATTAATGTCATGCTGATTGATGGAGAAGTTTTTTGGTTGCAGTCAAACTATTGGGAAGGAACATCTTCTCTCCCCTTAATTTTTGACTATCCTAATTTAAAAAGTCCCTCTCCAGTTTTGTTAACAATCACAGACAGGTAAACCTGTCCTTCAAAGTTGCAGAATTGCAACTTTGCAGAATGCAAACCCTTGCTACAGTTTTGCATCCCAATGGTTGGAATTTTTTATTTTTCTTAAATATAGTTGTTAGCTATGATTGGTTGCATGTGGAAAACTGAAAATTTCAGAAAGTCGTGAGCTCTGACACTGCTAGTCTGAAAAGTCTGAAGCTATTAATTCCCTTTTATCTTACAATAGAAGTTCTAGGGGTTTCTGTGACTTCAGTTTCAGGATTTCTCCTTTTTTTTCTTTTATTTGGCAGTGAAGGGAAAATGATGCCCAGGCACCTGTCACATCATCTCATTTTTCTGTCTTCTAAAAGCCTACTTTATTTTTTCATCTTTCCTCATCACAGTACTGGGTTTGGTTAGGATGGGCTCATTTTTTTGCATCTTTCTAGGACCAAAGCAGAGGTACTATATTCGGTGAGGAAATTACAGTTGAAGTCGACTTTTGCAGCCAAAGGAAACTTGAGAAATATCAGTATCAAAGGACAGATAAGAGAAAGGCCAGCCAGAAAGTAAATTACAGCTTTGAATAATTGCTGTTTGAAAATACTGAATAGTAATCATTCATTACAATTACCAATTATTTTCATCTATGAGCCACAATTACTTGAATAAATTAATGTAGTACTACTTATAAATTGTTTCTAAAAATAGCCTTAAAGTTTTGGTTCCTCATTGCAATCTTCTTAAATATAAGCAGAGTGAAATTAACCTGATTTTTTAGTATTCCTGTGCTACATACAGCTCTGTCTTTTGGTTCATATTCTAATAAGACTGAAGATTATTACTTCTGAAATGCAGTTGAAAAGATCAAAATTGAGTATAAGGGTACTAAACTAATTTCAGAACCGTGTGATGGATCTACAATAGTCAGAGAAGAAAGGGATTTGAAGATTATAAAACAGATAATATAATATACTCTCCCTTAAACTATCTTTGCTCACACATGCACTGTTTTTCTCTTGCCTGCCTCCCACCCTCCAAAAGTTCTTTATCCCTTGTATATTGACCAAACCACGTAGGGTTGTTGAGTCCTGAAGTTCAAGATCTTTTTTCACTCCACTAAAACATGTATCTGAGTTTGAGACTACTCTGAGGCTTATTTCTTTCAGAACTTCAGTAAACTCTAAGGTACAAGAGAAGCTAAGTAATATACAATTTAAAAATGCTTTAGTTGAAATAATTTCTTGAAAAATAGTTGAGACCTGGGTTCTTGATACAAAGATAAAATGAGATCTAATATACATAGGCTGGAATTTAACCAGTGACAAATCTAAACCTATTCCTATCAAATTAATTCTTTTCATGAATACACTTCATTCTTGAGAGCTAGTCTGGGAAAACATTTTATGGTCTCATTTTTATTCATTTGTCACTTAGGAAAAAGAACTCATGACATGCTTAACAAAGCAAAGTTTGAGTTCACCTTCTTGAAACAGGACTTTTTTCTTCTTGTCCTTCAGCTCCAAGAAACACCAGCTCAAATTTAGGAGAGAGAAAGAATATGTTTTGAGGTTGGATACCTCTTTTGTGGTGTAGGTCAGTTCACATATAGGAGTATCACTTTAAAATACTGGGGAGATTTACAAATACTGTTTCCTTCTAGCTAATGATAGCTAGAAATACATCTATATTTCCGATGACTTAGAAAAATCTTGTTGCTGGCAGACACTAAAAAAGTACTTAATGCAACTGTGCTTCTAAGAAATATATAAAGGAAGGCTGAAGCTGTCATTTGTAATGAAGTCTGTATTCCAGACCTCAGAAATAATTCAGAAAGAAGTGTGTGCTCTGATTCAGAGTATGGATATGCAACTCTTCAGGATTCAGAGATTAATGGTAAATAAAAGGACCAGTTAACTTAATGCCACCTTTTCCAGTGTTTTATTAATAATAATCCTACTACAAACATGCATTAGAACTCATAATGATGCTCACCAGATGTCTTTTTGCTGGTCAGAAAAGTAAATGCTAACTCTTTTTTTTTCAATAAAAGCAACATGTAAAATAAAACAGACAAAAAGCACAGAAGAAAAATTGCATAGTAGGGGGTGGGGGAGAAAGCAATTAATTTGAAAAATGTAGAACTGAAAATTAGAACATAGTTTGGCTAAGTTTTCCACTTGGTTACTGTAATTAAAGAGAACTACTTGTCTTATTGAAGCAATAAAACAAAATATTGTCTGCTTAGCAAATGACCTTTAACTTGCAAAAATATGCAGTTCTGAATGCAAATGAAAGAATAGCTTAGAAGAAATGAAATTTATTTCCAATTTCTGCATTTTGTGTGCACCCTTCTGCATTCTTGAGTCTTTGAACCACTTCGAAGTGCACTGACAAGACATTTGTTCAGAATACTCACTGCATCATCTTGTGCACAATGTGTTGTAACATAAAAGCTACAATTCAAAAGCTGCCCTTGCAGGGTAAGGTCAGGACAGGCTGTAGATTTCATGATTTGTGTGGATCCACTATTTTTACTTACCTATAGAGAAGGTGTTAAAGAACTCCCAACAAACATTTCGGCTCTGAAGCTGAAGAAGCAGCTGTAGGATCTCAAGCTGCACCGGACTTGGTTTATAGTATTGCTTCTTTTTAAACCAAGTTTGGCAAAAACAGTGGTATGATTAGTAATACTTTCATAACGTTTATAAAAAATTGCAAGGAAGGATATTTTTCTGCACATTCTGAACTGACACATCAGGATCTACTTTAGAGCTAATACTAACCAAACAGTCTCAAGAACCTAGTGCAATTGATGTGTGTGGATTTGACTCCAGACTTCTAGACAAGGAGCTTGATTGTGATAGCAGTGAGGCCTGGCTTCAGGTAATACAGAAGAGTGTCATGACCATGCTAAAACATACACATCTGATGTAGATGAGTTTTTCCACCCAGAAAGACTGGACGGAGCAAAGCAAAACCTTGTTTTTAAGCCCTGTTTTTTGCCTTCCCAGGCTGTTATATTCCAGAATCCTCTAGTACTTATGAGTTTATGGAGATCCTACAATGTATAGTAAGACAGTATGACACATATACTCATAATAACGTGGCCTCACATCTGATTTTAATCGTCTGACCTAACCCGTGCAATAATGTGCAGTCCTTTTGCCACAAGAACCCTTACTCAATGTGTTACCAGATGTCTCTTCTGAGTGTTTATTGTCAAATTTTGAGTGTATGTTACTTAATACTAATATATTCATGTTATGATAGATATATTTGATAAATATTGTTGCATTGTCATTACTTTTGCTCAAATTCTTTGCATATAAAATTCCAGTGTAGAACTGAGTTGGAACTTCCAAGAGCAATTAAATGTTGTTTGGAGTTGGAAGTAACGCAGTAGAAATTCTTTTGGCTAAGAATAGAACCAAATTTGATCAAGATAAGTGCATATTCTTTTTAGCTATCAGGCTAGCAGTAGAGTGAGACATCGTCAGTAAGTATTGCTGGCAACAAGTTAGAATTTGGAAAGTTGTATTTCCAAAACTACTGGATAGAATTTCTTTCAAATATTTCAATGCAAAAGTTTTGTCCTTTTTTCTTTTTATTTTTCTTTATTCTTTTTATTTTATTTTATTGTTATTTGGGCTTGTATTTTCACATTGTGTGCATGGTCAGTTTGAAGTATTGTAGAGCTTACATAGTGTGGTCTGAGTGCATGTTTATCATTAATCTTAAAAATTATGGAATATGCTGCATTATGTTACTTCTGAAGACTTAAATAGTGTCTGGACTTTGTGTTTTTTAAATGTACACAAGCACAATGAAATTGCCATGTGTATGTTGAAATCACTACTGCTTGTGTTATCTTTAATCTACATTGTCAGTGGTATCTAAATTGTGTTCTATTTATGCAAAGAGTGTTCATATACTTAGTAGTCATGGTGCACATTATTAGTCTACCTTAGGTAGACTATTAGTCTACCTACTATTATTAGTCTAATAGTCTACACGGGTATTTCCAACTCTTTTCTTAAATGTGAGAGATTACTTGGTTGTTCAATAGAGAACTGTTCTGTTCTGATAGCAGAGGTCAGATGGAATTGCATCACATTTCTCTCTTCTGTTCTTTGATTCATTACTGGGTAAAATGAGTTGCCCTGAAATATTTTTTTTGCATGTGCTCCCAATTAGAAACATTTTTGTACTCTTACCTCAGTACATTACTCAAAAGAAACTGAATTTTAATGGAGACTTTGGGAGCTTACCACTTGTGGTTGTGGTAATACATTGGGGATCAGAAGTGGGAGTTAGTATTTCATATGGAGCAGTAACTATATGGAGAAATAATTTAAGTTCATATACCGATTTTGAAAATTAGAAGGAGGGTATTTTTAAATCATTGTATAAAATTCAGTCAGTCTCCTTTTTCTACAAAATTAAAATGTTTGTATATATATTTGTGCATGTTTGTGTAGCTACAAGTAATTCTTAGCTAAGATTATCAAAACCTCTTCTTACATATATTTTTGATGACCACATTCTATGTAGTTATGTATTTCTCTGATACTGCTAAAATTCATGTCCTGTCCTGCCTTTGTGCATACTGGAGGCTTTCATGGTCAGTGGTGATGAACTTCCTCTTCTTCTGACCTCTGTAATAATAATTCTTCCCAAGCTTATTTAAAGTCCATATGGGGCAAATATTCCTGCTTCTCACATAAGCTATGGGGAGTATTGCAGGAGAAGGGAGCAGTGCTGTTTAAGGTGTCTCAGAATTGCTGATTTGAAGATTGCTATATTCTTTGAGTATACCCTGTGTGTGATATTACTTGGACAACTTTATTCACTAGAAATTACTGAAGAGTGAAAGAATGTTTATTTAACCTTGATATAAAATACTGAAGTTGTGTCAAAACCCCCAAAAATACAGTATCAAAATAAAAACAAAATAATTTAAATTTTATTTCTTGTAGTGTCCCAGCCAGTTTCTGCCTTTCTTTTGGAAGAAACTAGAATTTTAATTTTTCTTTGTTGTAGGTAAGCTTCCTTTTCCATTCCATCTGATGAAAAGTAGACCAATACTGTCCTTTTATTTCTG
This sequence comes from Peucedramus taeniatus, assembly GCA_013400575.1. NCBI lineage: Eukaryota > Metazoa > Chordata > Aves > Passeriformes > Fringillidae > Peucedramus > Peucedramus taeniatus. The sequence goes on along the minus strand of WBNO01028792.1, from coordinate 1,454 downwards.
TGGCATCTCAGGCTGGAAATCCTTTGCATTTTGCTTTTACTAAAAAAAGCTTACATTCCTGTCTTCTGCTATATCCTATGATTTGAGATAAAACATGATTGAAGGGTTTTCCTTTCTTCCATGTCCTCAAATTTTTGTACTTCTAGTATATGTGTTAATTAGTACAGACTTTTCCCCAGGTGATATTATAGTTATGAAGTAGTTTCCACCTTTTAACATAACATTTTATAATTTAAGGGATTTTTTTCAAAGGGGTTTTTTCAGATTTTTTATGTTTTCTTATTTCTTTCATGTCTCTAGCCAACAAGGACGCTAGTTATGACAAGTATGTCTTCTGAGTAAGTATTGACCTTTTTGACTCTTTATTCAGGCTACCATTTAAATTTGAATCTTAATAAATTTTTTATGCTTATAGAAAGTTAAATTTATATTTGGGCTCTGCACTTTATTTCATTCAGTATTCTAGCTAGAATCTTGTTTGTGCATGTATATTTTGTTCTTGTATGCACTGTACATGTATGTTTTGTTGCTGTGGTCGAGACTGAAGTAGTTCCATAGGTGAGTTCAATAGGGCTTCAGAGCAATAAAACTAAAATCTTAAGCAAATTTTGAATTGTAAATAGTAGTTGTATGTAGTAAATGGTTCAATCCAACACAGCCTTTTCGTCATACATTTTAATTATTTCTATTTAAAAAGTAATAATCTGAAATGTCAGTTTAAAATGTTATATTTCATACAAATAGTTGCAGAATTAATATCAGTTGTAGGCTTTCTAGTGACTTAGTTTCAAAACACTAGAAGCAGCTGCAACTGCATATTTTGGGGGAGAGTTAATAATTTTCTGGCATGCTCTTATCATTCTCTTAAATGTCTTAAAGCATAGGGAACATCCAACAAAAACATGATTCCATATTTTATACTACACTTGCTTACAGTTTTTGAATTCTTTTTCAAAACTCAAGATATTTATACTACCCAAAAATCTGTTTCAGGTTTGCTGTAACTAAATGTTGACAGTTACGTAGAAATAAATACTCAGAAACAGCACTTAGTGGCTATGCTTTCAGAAGTTTTTAGTGAAAGGTTATCAATAGCTATTAACAAGAGTACTTATATATGTCAGAAGCATAAAATCGAATTAATATTTTTCTTTTATTTGATGTAACTGGATACTAGTAACACCAGAACTATAAAATGAACCTCACAAGTCATGCAATGCAGAATCACTGTAGAGGAGGTAAAAATCATCTCTACAGTGCAGCTAAGTAGGAGAAAACAGAGGCTGTGGTCTGCCTCAAAGAGGAGAACAAATTCTGGCTAAGCTGGGGATTTTTTTTTTAACAGGTCATTAATATATTATTTCTTTCATGTTCTTATATGTTGACTTTTCCCACTAGCCAATTACGATTTCATTAAATTAAATTGTCTGGGGATAACAATTGCTTTTCTTCAG
>WBNO01028791.1:0-11307 GCA_013400575.1 Peucedramus taeniatus | reverse complement strand
CCAAGGGTGGTTTCACCATGGTGCATTGTGTTGGAAGTATTCACCTCCTGTTGGAGTGCTTTATCAATGGCTGTGTGATAAGACCTGTATTATCCATATTCTGGTGAGGAGGGATATGGTAGGAGAAAGCAATGGGTTTATCTGGCACCTCTGGTTCTTCCATAGCACAGTGGAATCTGTCTTTTGTCATTTTGGGTCAGGTGTGCTGGCTCAGTCCTCTCCCGACCTCTTGCCCACCCTCAGCTTACAAGCCTGTGTTAGGTGGGGGTGGTTGGAGCGACAGCCTCCATGCTGTGGGAGCAGTGTTCCACATTAGCTGAAACACTGGTGTGGTATCAACACCCTTCTAGCTACAGCTGCTCAGCAGAGCACTGTGTGGGCTGCTATGAGGAAAGTTACCTCCATCCCAAGCCAGACTCAAACCAAAACTACATTCCAGCGACACAGCAAACTTCAGCTTCCTTTAACAGCTGATAAGAAAGAGAGGTGGGTGTAGGAAAGCTGGGCTGATCCTCATTGCTCTTGAACCCAATGTTACCGAGACAATGTGAGGCCCCCACTGAAAGGCATCTTCATCTCTTCAGTAGTCCATAGCGATTGGGGAAGTTTGGTGATGTGGGTGTGTAAGTAACCTGCAGACAACTTCTTTATTTAATCATCCTGTGGGGAGAGATAGAAATTATTTACCTGAAGTAGATGGAAACTGCTCTGGTGCAGTGTTTGCTTACTGAATGACTGAGGTATGTAAGGTCTATGGTTCTGCCTGTGTAAACTCCCTAAGGTATCTGGAAGACACTCCCACTTCGAGGGGGCAGGGGAATTTTGGAGAAGCCAGGTATTGTTTATATATTCCAAGAGTATGGGTGATTGCCATAAGTTTTAGAAGTCTCTGGCACCTGGTGGAATTTTATGTCTCGCCTTGCAGGCAAGGTTGTGGATACTTAGCTCCAAACCGGAGAGAGCCAAGGATTATGAAACCCAGATCCACTGGAGAATTGTAGTATCCTTGACCAGCCCAGGTGTGAAGGGACCTCGAAAGATGATCTGGTGCAGCCTTTTGTGGGAAAGGGAGCCTTGATGAGATTATTTAGCACCCTGTCCAATCACATCTTGAAAACCTTCAGCAATGGGGACTGGTGCAACTTGTGCCCATTGTCCCTTGTTTTTTCCATGTGACTACTTCTTGTGAAGAGAGAGCCTCTGTCCTTTTTGTACCCTCCCTTGAATTTCTGCAATAATGTGAGGAGGTTCCCCCTGAGCCTAGGCAGCTTCCTAACCTATTGCAACTAATTCCTTTCTCATTGCTAGTCTTCATGCAGCCCCTCGCTGCTTTTAGATGTTCCTCCACAGCTTGGCAATCATACCGAGCCCATTTGTCTCAGAACTTAGGACTTAGGCTTATTCCATACCCTTGTAAATAGTCAGTGCTATTGCTTGCCATCCTGCCAACTACACCAATTAGTGCAAATGGGTGTTTTAGGTTGCGTAAAGAATCACTTGCAAGGTATCAGTCAAAGCAGGTTTAATATAAAAGTGAAAGCACATATAAGTTCGTTTGCAAGGTTCATTTTACTACTACTAAATAGGTAAAGCACACAGAGAAAAAGCAAACTAAAATTTAAACCAAAATCAATTCCAACATCCATGTGGAGGCTGGAGGGGGAAAAAGGAGGAAAGAATAAGGATAAAAAGGAATAAGGAATAACCTCCCATTGGGCCTTCTATATGTGGCTTGTGAAAAGAGAGCCTCTGTCCTCTTTGTAGCTGCATTTTGAGAGCCAGAATACTGTGATGTTGTTCTTCTTGAGCCTTCTCTTATCCAAGGGAGAAATGACCCCGCTCCTTCAGGGTTTCCTCACATTCTCCAGCCCTTTGATAATCTTCATTGCCCTCCTTGAGACCCTCTCCAATCTGCATCTTTTTTTTTGAATCCTGGGGACCAGAACTGAGCACAGCACTCCAGGTGAGGCCTGCAGGGGTGACCTCTGTGAGAAGAGGCCAGGGTCTGCCCTGTGCTTGACAGAGCTTAGTGTCTGCCAGCTAGGCACCAGACTCCCTGAGAGCCAAAGTTGAGCAACTCAGCAAAGCTGGTGGCAGCCCTGTGTAAGCATATATAAGAAAGTGCCAAATGCTGTCTGGGGCAGGTACTTCCCACCTGCCCTTAGATCTGGCAGGTGACTATGTCCTTGTCCTGGTTTAGGGCAAATTTTGGGAGGAAACCTCTGAAGGGGTCTCCTCTAGAAAAGCAGATTTCAGCGGCCCCACCCCCTCCCTGTTTGGGAGAAAATCTCCTTTGAGAAAAGTGGAAAAAACTGTTTATTTAACAAGCAAAGTACTCACAAGCATGGAAAAATGAGTAATATTAAACAATGTAACCTCTCGCTGTTCTGAAGAGATGGCAAACTCAGAAAGAGTCCTTCTGTGGGTGTGGCACAGTTTCTCCCAGTCTCTCTGGGGCTCAAGCCTGGTGTGCCAGGCCCAGCATGCAGCTTGGGGGGCCCCTGGGTAATTCTCCTGATGTCCTGAACCGGAGAGAAGCTGAACAGTCCCAGAAGAAGAAGGCACAGTTCAGGGAAAACCTTTCTTGCCATAGCTAATGAGGAAAACCAGTGAAAAAAGCAAAGAAAAACTCCTCTCTCTCTCTCTGCAAAAGCCGAGAACTTTGAGATCACTTGAGAGCCTTATCATTCTTGCTGTCCGTGTTAGTTAGCACAGTCCCTGAGAGAGGAATTCCAAGGGAGTAAAGTGAAGCTTCTGCAGACAAACTGCTTGCTGCTTCTCCCCCGCTTCTCCCTCTCTGTCTCTCTGGGCCTAGCTTAAAGCTACAGGACCCATTTCTGGGCAAAAAACAGACAATGGGGATACCAGCATCATAAAGTTGCCCCAGGACAGTCCTGAAGGAAATTTTTCATCTTATCTTCTCCTCCTGGCCCATTGAGGAGGGGAGGAAAGAGAATAAATAGTTGGGCCCCTGGCAGCTGGCCAAGGTCTGGCAGCAGAAAGCCTAAAAGGCATATTCTTCCATGTAGAAGGGGGTTGGTGTTTTGGAGATTTTAGAAACAGGAAATTTTGGAGTTAGGAAAGTCTTGTGATATCTGGGATTCCAGTCACTTTGAGAGGGGGAAGTTTCAATGGAAAAAGCCTTCTTTCTGAGCAATAAGAAGTTCTTGTGAGAAAAAGGATCTAGTCTCCATTTTTTCTCACTTGGTAATACAAGTGGCAAAGAATTTGAACTCCTGCACACAAAGGGATGAATATGGGCAGAGCCTGTTGGGTGCTGTGTGTGTGTGCATTCTGGAAACCCAGGACCAGCTATAAAGAGGTCATGGAGGAGATGTAAGGTTTCTCTGGCTAAACTTGATTAACACAGGGCTTTAGGGAAGGCAATGCCTTGAGGATGTGAACAGTAAAAGGACAATAATTAAGACTGGCGATGTGGTTCCTGACCCTTTTTTTGGGGAAGTTTTATGACGGAATGTTGATTTGACTGAAGGGCAGGTACCTATCTGTCTTCTATAACTAGAATTTCAGCAGCAAAGGATACCCAAAGCTGAGAATCAGGCGCCAATGATGCTGCATTGGGTGTGGCTGAGATGGAGTTCATTTCCTTACAGGAGCTCTCACAGTGCCGTGCTTTGCACTGGTAGCTAGAAAGGTGTCAATAACACACCAGTGTTTTGCTACCACTGTGCAGTTCTGATACGGCATCAGCGCTGTCTCTTGTACATTCAGCCCCAGCATCATCAGGCTGTGGGTGGGCAAGAACTTGGGAGGAGTCACAGCCAGGACAGCTGACCCAAATTAGCTAGATATTATTCCATACCATATGACATCAGCTCAGATTTAAAAGGTAAAAATAGGAGGAGGAAGCAAGGTCATTTCTTATTTAAAATGTTTGCCTCTTGGAGCAACTCCTACATGTGCTAAATCCCTGCTTCCCGGGAAGTGGCCAGGCAGTGCTTGCTGATCGTAACTAAACAATAAATATGGGGGGGGGGGGTTCCCTCTGCTTGTTTGCGCACAAACTTTCGCTTTTGCTTTAGTCAACTGCCTCATCTCAATCTCTGAGTTGTTTTTAATCTTATTTTCTCTCCCTTGTCCAGCTGAGAAGGGGGAGTGATTGAGCGGCTCAGTGGGCACCTGGCATCTAGACATGGTCAACTCACCAGTCATTTTGGCACCCAGCATGGGCCGAGACAATGGCGGTTATACATCTTGTATGGTATAGTAATAGCTGTTGAGTAGCAAGCTCCTGTGCGGGACATGGAGTTTGTCAGGTACGCTGCTTACCTCTTTGTTTTGTTCAATTTGGGAACATGTTAATACAAACAGTGGCTCTGTGCTTTGCTGTGACATTGATGGCTTTGTTGTGCTGGGGGAGCTATTTTCTGGGGACAGTGAGGGAATCCCTCTCCCTCTCTGGGATTGATGTGTACTGTTTTAGAATGCAGGCTCCCGTGTTCCTTGTTCCTCCTTATGTAAGCTGTTGAATGCTATTAATACTTTTAACTAATACTGTTGGCATACTATGGGGTTTGTGGAATCTGGTGTCATCCTGCTGTGAGACAAAACAAACTGTAGGTGAGGAGATATTGAAATGTGCCCTGAAGCGGCTGGTCCCTGGATGGCAGTGTGTGTGGAAGGATTTGGGCAGGTTCCTAGGGTGGTTATCACCTCCCCTTGCCTGGGTCTTTACAGCTGAACAGGCAATGAGCCCTGGCAAACCGACGCGTCACCTGATAGAAGGGTGCCTTACCTACCCCGATGAAACCCGGCAGCTTCTCGCCCTGTACGGGGGCCTGGCCTATGCCTGTTGAGCCACAGTTCAGTACTGTCAGAGTGTGGCTGCGGCAGGGACCCAAAGTGCATTTGAGGACACTATGGCTGAGATAGGGACCCAAACAACAACAGCTACAGTAATTGGCCCCAGAAGTGACAAAGAAAAGGTGGATAAGGTGAGCCAAGGAGCGATCAGCAAGACTCACTCACCTTTTAGTAGTCCCATGTGGTCAGTGCAAAAGTCTGATGGAGGGTGGAGGTTAACAGTAGACCATCGTGGCCTGAATGAAGTAACACCCCCACTGAGTGCCTTGTACCGCACATGTTAGAGCTCCAATATGAACTGGAGTCAAAGGCAGCCAGGTGGTATGCTGCGCTTGGCATTGTCAATGCATTTTTCTCAATTCCTTTGGCAGCAGAGTGCAGACCACAGTTCGCTTTCATGTGGCAGGGTGTCCAATACACCTGGAATCGACTGCCCCAGGGCTTTGTTGTGCTGAGGGAGCTATTTTCCGGGGATGATGAGGGAATACCTCTCCCACTCCCTATCCAGGACTGATGTGGATGGTTTTAGAATGCACTCTCCCTCCTTCCTTGTTCATCCTTCTGTAAGCTGGTAATTACCATTAATACTGTACACCATGCTGCTGCTGAAAACACCATATTAGGCTTTGAGAGACACATTTTGTCATGGCATAGTACCCCAGAAAGAATGGAATCAGACAATGATGCTCATTTTTGAAAGAACCTCATATATTTAGACAAAGAAACATGCATTGAGTGGATATGTCACATCCCCTATTACCCACAAGCCTCTGGAAAGACTGAGAGGTATGATGGACTACTGATGACTATGTTAAGAGGGTTAGGCAATGGAGCATGGAAGCATTTGGATCCAAATTTAGCAGAAGCCACTTGGCTGGTTATCACCAGAAGATCTGCTAACCGTGCTGGTCCTGCCCAAACAAAACCACTATATACTGTGAGAGGAGATAAGGTCCCTATACTATAAACAGGGAAGTGGCTGGGCAAGTTGCTGTGGATTTCTCCTCCCCCGGGAAAAGGCAAACCCATTTGTGGGACTGTCTTTGCTCAAGGACCTGGGTGTACTTGGTGGGTAACACAGAAAAATGGGGAGACCTGGTGTGTGCCTCAAGGAGATTTAACCTTGGGTGAAAAATAATCTGTGTGTAAATTGTCTGTTGCAGGAAGTAAAGTAGCCAGAGACATGAAGCGATGAAGAGTCAGTTTTGCAAGGAGTAGGGAGAGTGTGACAATGACCCAAGCAGGTCTGGTGTTTGTGCTGAACTTTGACAGTGTACAGCTGGACTGTATGCGTCATAAAAGGAGGAGGGGTTTGGGTACAGAGAGCAGACACTGGCCAATCCCTGATGATGAAGGTAAGCAGGTAGCTATTGGTCAATAAGCTGGGTGGTAACCATTCATAGCGAATCAGGTTCAAACACTGAGTCTTTTGAATAGGCTATATAAGAACTGTGCACACCAATAAATTGCTCTCTGCTGCATGAACCTCGGAGTGTTGTGTCTTGTCTCCGTCTCCCCCGACTGCAACATATGGAGCACCCCAATGTGAGGACAATAACTAAGCCATGAGAAAACAAAGGAGAGCTAGTGAGGAACGCAGTTGGAGAGCTGCCTACAGCCAGAGAGCTACAGCCCGGACAGCTGTGTGAAGGAGATAGCCAAAGGATCTACCACAGCTGAGGAGTTGTGACCATCTAGAAGAGGACATAAAAGGGTGAGCTACTGCTGGGTACAATGGATGCTACAATTTCTGCAGAGAACCAAGCTATAGTAAATATTTGGACTCAGATCTTAAGTAAAAGAGGGGTTGAGCACGATGAAGAGGCTGTAGAAACTTTATTACAGTTTTGCAAGAGCCAAGGTGTAGAAATCACCACACACGCTGCCTTTAGTGTTAAAACCTGGGAACAAGTTGGACAACTGGTTTTTGGCTCTGCCTCTAGAGGCGAAAAAATTACTATGAGTGTTTTAACTACCTGGAGGATGTTAATGGATATGTTAAAATTGATAAAAGCCAAGAGAAACACAAAAGTGGCTGCTAAGATGCCAGTGCTGGTCACTCAAGATGGTGGAGAGCATGTGACGCGAGCACATTAAAAACCCCAAGATGTCAGACGCCACATGGTGCAGGAGCCACCCGCTCAAGATGGCAGAGCCTGTGCACCGTGAGTGCAGCCCACTGAAACATCCCGAGATCGTGGAGTGTGGGGGGCAGCCCACAGGGGAGGGGATGCCTTGCCGGGCATGCGGGGGGAGCGGCTGTTGTTCAGGCTCCCTAGCCCCACAGTACCGGCGTACCACGATATCAGGGCTGGAGCCCCAGTCACCGCAGGCACCAGAGGTGTCTGCACAGTCCACACAGTGGCCACCCCTCCTGCAAGCGCCAGAAGTCCATGCAGCACTTACACAGCAGCAGGAGCTGGCTGCGCGGCATCTGGGGTTGTCCTCACTGTGCCTACAGGACCCATTCACCATTTCCTCCACGCCCTGTGTTGCTGTGGAAGTGCTTGACCCGCCTCCACCTCCAGCTGATTGGTTCAGTCTGGCCTTCGCTTGACATGCCCACCCGCAGCTGCACCATGCCCCCTGGAACAGTGCGGGAGCCCGGAACAGTGCTGGAACCTGGAAGTCACCAGAACCCGGAAAGTGCACCGGAACCCGGAAGTGAAGTGGCTCCCAAACCTGGAAGTGCCCGCAGCATGCTCTCGGAGCCTGCTGCTTCACCACACCACGCCCCACCGCGCCTGCAGCCAAGGCTTGAACAGCCTGAGGGACCCATATCACTGATGGATATGCGAGACCCCCACAGAGGGAACCCCAGTTCCGGCCCTTCTGCCGACCCCCAAGAGGAAGCCTCCACTGCACTGCTGGTACCAGCTTCATTCCCTCTCCTGTTGGATACCATCCCCGCACATGAGCCGGTTAGCTTCTGGAAGGAGGTAAAATCGATGGTGGCTGCAAGTTGGGATATAGAGGGGGCCGAGTGAATTTCTGTGCCCATGCCTTTCTGCTATCATCGGAGGACTGGTAGCAGGGGGGCGGGACAATTGCAACATTCCCAGTTCTGTGAGGTAATGGGAGCGCAATTGATAGACATGTATGTTTTAATTGGCAAGTCCTCTCTGAGCTATGCCAGTTGGCTACTAAACATGGACTGGGGTTTCCTGCAGTTGCAAATATGCTTCAATTTTTAACTCCCAGTGAATTAACTCCTTTTGACATGAAGCAAATCACTAAATTACTCTGTACTCCAGTGCAATATATGATGTTTGAATCCACCTGGAGACGTTATGCAGAGGAGCAGGGACTGTGAAACTCAGAGGTTTCACAGCAGGACCCATGCTTTGGGGCAGGGATTTCTCAACTCATGGAACTGCCCCCCATTGAAAGCCCACTGTCTTGGTTTGAAAAGACAGGTGTTTGTTAAGGAAGGTAGGAGCCCCCCCTGAAATGGAAAATGCAAACCCCTTTCTTCTGAATTGTTATAATTTTGAAATTAGGAGGGCTCTTAGGTAAAGATATGGGAGTAGGAATAACAGTTTTTTTTTAGGGAAAAAAAAAAAAAAAAAAAAAAAAGAAACAATGCAGTAATACAAAACAACACTGATAGAGTCAGAATACAACCTGACACCCTGTTGGTCAGGGTGTTGGTAGCAGTTTAATTGAAATGGTGACTGCAGTCTTTTTGGAGTGATAGATGTGGTTTTTTGAAGCAGTGATCTTGTAGAAGGGTGTAGTCTTCTTCTGAAGATCTAGTGGTGGTGGTAGATGGGTCTGGTCTTCCTCTGGGAATCCAGTGGAGAAGACAGCTACTCTTCTGGGAATCTAGTGGAAAAGGCTGGCTGTGGTCTTTCAGATCTCTGTTTATATCTAGTTAGGAATGCTTGGCTACTCCCTCTGGGCGGGGTTTTTTATAATGGGATGATGTAATTTTATCAGTCATGCAGTGGGACTTAATGGTCCATTAACAGAGGGTATCTCCCCAGAGGGAGGACTGGTTGTGGAAGAGATAAAGAAAACTGTCTAATTAACAGAAGATAACTGCCCCATCACATAGAAATAAAATACACACCCACATTTTTAACCTAAAACACCCACAAATGAAAGCACTTTTAAATCCCTCGATGCTAGCTCAGGCAAGATGCTTAGGAATGCGAGCCCTGATAAAAATGGCAAGCATGTCTGTTCCAACCCAAAGATATTCAAGCATAAAACAAAGCCCCAAGGAATTATATATGCAATTCATAGAACATTTACAAGATGCTATGGAAAAGCAAATAGCAAACAGTGATTCATGGGATAATGCAAATCAGGACTGCAGAAAAGCTATAGATTTATTACCCAGAGAAAATCCATCCTTAGAGGAAATGATTAATGCATGTGCTAAGGTTGGAACTGAATCATACAGCATGGACTTATTAGCCAATTCTCTTGCAGCTGCTGTAAAGGTGTCATGCCAACCCTACGGAAAGGGGCAACAAGGCCACATGAAAGTAAGTTATCCCCACAAGTCCAACTCATTGGGGTCATGCCAAAAACGAGGGACTGGACCTATAACAGCAAACTGTCACCGATGTGGAAGACCTGGTCATTTTGCCAAGGACTGTAGATCCAAATTCCACATTAATGGACAATCTCTCAGCAACCAGGGAAACTGGAACCTGAGCAGGCAAGGGAAGAGCACCTTCCCGTCCCCCAGCCTGAGCCTATGTGACCAGCTCACAGGGAGAACAAGAGGCTCAACTGGAATGGATCTTTCCACAGACAATGCAATAGCTATAGACTCATTAAAAGTGCATAAAGTCCCCCTTGAGGCCCATGGGCCTATAGGGAAAGGACTGAGTGCACTATTATTAGGAAGGTCAAGTGCAATGTTACAAGGCATTTTTGTTCAGCCAGGTGTTATAGATGCTGACTACACAGGACAGATTTGTGCCATGGTATCAACTCCTACCCCTCCTGTGACTATTCCGGCTAAAACTCGCATTGCCCAACTCATTCCTTTTAACTCTTGTGTTCCCAAAACAGATTCAAAGCTGAGAGGAGATTGAGGCTTCAGATTGATGGGAGAGCCTCAAGTGTACTGGACTCAGGTTGTTTTCGATCAGAGACCAAACATGGTTTATACACTTACAATGCCTTGGGCAACTCCATCCCACATTAAAGTTAGTGGGATGATTGACACTGGAGCAGATGTCACCATCATATCGGCTAACATATGGCCCCAGTCCTGGCCTACCACAGCTGTGGGATCTGCTGTTTCTGGCCTTGGAGGCACCACAGAGTTACTTAAGCAGTAAACCGGTGTTAGTCAAGAATCCAGAGGGACAGACAGTGACAATCCGTCCCTATGTCGCTGCTGCACCACTCAACTTGTGGGGAAGGGATGTTTTGTCAGTGTGGGGAGTTCGGGTAGGAACGCATTTTTAACGGGGGCCACTGTGCTGAAGGGTGTAAAGCACCCTACATTAGTGTTGAAGTGGCTTACTGAGCAACCTGTGTGGGTTCCTCAGTGGCCCCTTGAAAAGGAAAAATTAAATGCCCTTAAAATCCTAGTTCAGGAACAATTAGATCAAACACATATCTAGACATCGACAAGTCCCTGGAACACTCCTGTGTTCGTAATTAAATAGAAGTCAGGTAAATGGAAATTACTCCATGACCTAAGGAAAATTAATGCAGTTATGGAAAGTATGGGTGCTTTACAGCCTGGAATGCCATCTCCTACCATGATACCTGCTAACTGGGACATTTTGATTGTTGATTTAAAAGACTGGTTTTTTACTATTCCTTTGCACTCTGATGATATCCCAAAGTTTGCATTCACAGTGCCTTCCATCAATAATGCAGCACCAGTTGAGCGATACCAATGGAAAGTGCTGTCACAGGGTATGAAAAATAGCTCAATGATCTGCCAATGGTATGTTGCACAGGCACTCTCCATGGTGAGGAAGTAATTCCCAGGAGCATATTGTTACCATTATATGGATGATATATTGATAGCAACCCCAACCAAAGAAGGCCTTTTGCAGATTAGGCCAAAATTGATGCAAACACTACAAGAGTTTGGGCTGCAAGTCACACCAGAAAAGGTGCAGCAGCATCCCCCATGGAAGTACCTGGGAGTTAAAATATTAGATCAAACAATACAGCCACAAACAATTCAATTTTCAACCAAAATTCAAACCTTGAATGATGCACAAAAACTTTTGGGTATCATAAACTGGGTAAGACCCTTTTTAGGGTTAAGCACTCCACAGTTATCACCCCTGTTCAATGTTCTCAAAGGTGATCCTGAGTTAACCTCTCTGAGAGAATTAACTCAAGAGGCAAAAACTGCTCTTGAAACAGTAGAGCGGGCCATGATAAACAGACAGGTTTACCGGATATGTCCTGAAGTTTGTATTACAGTGTTTATTGTCGGTGTAGATTTACATCCTACAGTAATTATCGGTCAGTGGGACACACAGTGGTCTGACCCAC
>WBNO01028790.1:14028-29629 GCA_013400575.1 Peucedramus taeniatus | reverse complement strand
TCCGGTAGTGTGGAGTGGCCCCCCGAGAGGATGGAGTAGCCCCCCCGGGAGGATGAAGTAGCCCTTCCTGAGATGGAGGAGCCCCCCGGGAGGATGAAGGAGCCCCCGGGGAGGATGGTGGAGTTCCTCCGGCAAAATGGAGTAGCCCCCCGGAGGATGGTGGACCTCCTCCGGCAGGATGGAGTGGCCTCCCGGGAAGATGGGGTAACCCCTCGGGAGCATGGAGTGGCCTCCCGGAGGATGGAGGAGCCCCCCGGAGGGTGGAGTAGCCCCCGGGAGGATGGAGGAGCCCCCCGGAGGATGGAGGAGCCCCTCGGCTCCAACCATCCCGAACCGAGCCAAACCGGCTCCTGCCGTCCCCAACTTCCCGCGGCTGCAGCCTCGCCTTCCTCTCTCACTACTGCTGCCTTGTCTTTTTTTCCCCTTTAATTTCAAATTTCCATCTTCCCTCCTCCCCGTTTGTTCGCTCACTTTTTTCTGGTGGGAAAAGCGGGGTTTTCGGTTGCTGCGGAGCCGTCCTGTCCGCAGCGCGCGGTCCTGTCGCGACATGTGGGTTCTTGTCGCGTACCTGGCGATGGGAGCTGCTGCGGGAGGGGGCCCGCTGTGGTCTCGGGTTGTGGGAGATGTGTTCGCCGCTGGAGATGCACCCCGCGCGGTTCTCCCCCAGCGTGCCGCTTGGCAAAGCCCGGGCCGGGCCTCTGCTTTTTGGGATTTCCTCGCGAGCCCTTCGGCGGAGGCTCGTAGCCATCAGCAGGACGGGCCCCAGCGCTATCGGAGCAGCGGGGGCTCGGCTGGGCAGCGACTGCAGCAAGGACGGGCCCCCCGACAGAGTTGGGCTGCTCTTGTTTATCCGCACAACTTGTGAGAGCTGTGAGGAGAGGCTGAGGGGGCTGGGATGGGAATGGAGCCCCCCAGGAGGGGCTGAGGGGGCTGGGATGGGAATGGAGCCCCCCAGGAGGGGCTGAGGGAGCTGGGAAGGGAATGGAGCCCCCCAGGAGAGGCTGAGGGAGCTGGGATGGGAATGGAGCACCAGGACAGGCTGAGGGAGCTGGGAAGGGGCTGGAGAATTCCTGAGGGAGCTGGGAAGGGAATGGAGCACCAGGAGGGGCTGAGGGAGCTGGGAAGGGGCTGGAGAATTCCTGAGGGAGCTGGGAAGGGAATGGAGCACCAGGAGGGGCTGAGGGAGCTGGGAAGGGGCTGGAGAATTCCTGAGGGAGCTGGGAAGGGAATGGAGCACCAGGAGGGGCTGAGGGAGCTGGGAAGGGGCTGGAGAATTCCTGAGGGAGCTGGGAAGGGAATGGAGCACCAGGAGGGGCTGAGGGAGCTGGGAAGGGGCTGGAGAATTCCTGAGGGAGCTGGGAAGGGAATGGAGCACCAGGAGGGGCTGAGGGAGCTGGGAAGGGGCTGGAGAATTCCTGAGGGAGCTGGGAAGGGAATGGAGCACCAGGAGGGGCTGAGGGAGCTGGGAAGGGGCTGGAGAATTCCTGAGGGAGCTGGGAAGGGAATGGAGCACCAGGAGGGGCTGAGGGAGCTGGGAAGGGGCTGGAGAATTCCTGAGGGAGCTGGGAAGGGAATGGAGCACCAGGAGGGGCTGAGGGAGCTGGGAAGGGGCTGGAGAATTCCTGAGGGAGCTGGGAAGGGAATGGAGCACCAGGAGGGGCTGAGGGAGCTGGGAAGGGGCTGGAGAATTCCTGAGGGAGCTGGGATGGGAATGGAGCACCAGGAGGGGCTGAGGGAGCTGGGAAGGGGCTCAGCCTGGAGAAAAGGAGGCTCAGGGGGGACCTTGTGTCTCTGCACAGCTCCTGACAGGAGGGGACAGCCGGGGGGAACAGGGACAGGAGGAGAGGGAATGGCCTCAGGCTGGACATCAGCAGGAATTTGCTCATGGAAAGGGGTTTGGGGCAGTGCCCAGGGAGGTTTGGAGTGCCCATCCCCGGAGGTGTCCAGGGAAGGAGTGGAGGTGACATTCAGCGCTCTGGGCCGGGGACAAGGTGGGGATGGACTGGCCGATCTCAGAGGTCTTTTCCAGCCTCGGCGGCTCCGGGGTTCTGTGAGCTCTGGGATCGTGCCTGTCCCGCGTCCTTCCCCGAGGGTTCCCTGGCCGGAGCGGGGTGCTGGGCTGTGCTGTGTGCGGTGTAATTCCCTCCTGCGAACGTGCCGCTGTGGGTGATTGCATTCCTGCACTCCCGGAGAGCGATTTTTCCATTCCGGTAAATTTGTCATGGAGCGGAATTTAATGTAAGGCTCTGAGGATCTCGTCATGTGAAAAATGATAAGGTTTGTGAATATTATCATGTAGGAATGCAAAAAAATAAAATAAAATAAATAAATGTTGCTCTCCTCTGTTACCAAGCGTGTGCTTCTCCTTGGTAACAGAAACATCCAATGATCCTGCAGTTGATAAAAGGCACATGCACACACACGTCCTCCCCACCTCCACGTTTTGGGTTGGCTACATTTATCTCAGTCTGTTAAGAGGGGAAAAAAATAAAAAAGACCCACCACACACTCCTCTGTCTCAGCTCCCAGGTCTGCTGCTTGACTCGGGTTTTTTTCTCTCTCAGTCTCGAATAACACAAGCTGTGACAAAGTGACAAGCAGAAACTCGGCGAGTCACAATTCCTTCCTTCCTTCCTTCCTTCTTTCCTTCCCAGCCGTGTCCATCCCTGGGGGCAGGCAGGGTGATCTCTGAGCTCTGACCCAGCCCTGTGCTGTGGCACTGGCTGAAGGACCACTCACACACCCCCAAACTGAATAATCAAATGCCCACCTTCCCAGGAATCCACCTCTTCAATTCCAGCTGTTTGTGGATAAGCTGGAGTTAATGGGTGGGAGAGAAGAGTTATTAAAGATTTGCTTCAGGTGATGTGGTTTCTCCCTCTCAGCCCAGAGGTGAATAATTTCCATCCCACTCGAGGATTTCCATCTCCTTAAGGAGATGCTGTCCCCACTTCCATGGCCTGGGGCAGATTATTGTCTGTAAAGCCACTGTTGAGCTGAGGGCATTGCCTAAATCCCATAGGATTGCCCTAAAATAAGTGTAAAGCAGAGTCTTGCCCATGCTGAGCCAAGGGCATTGCCCAAATTCAAGAGGATTGCCCTAAAATAAGTGCAAAGCAGAGTTTTGCTGGTGCTGAGTCGAGGGCATTGCCCAAATTCAAGAGGATTCTCCTAAAGCAGAGTCTTGCCCGTACTGAGCTGAGGGCATTGCCCAAACCCAACAGGATTGCCCTAAAATAAGTGCAAAGCACAGTCGTGATGGTGCTGAGCTGAGAGCATTGCCCAAATTCATCAGGACTCTCCTAAAGCAGAGTCTAGCCCCTGCTGTCTGGGAGCTGTTCTGGCAGAGCCCTCAGGGTCACTGAAATGTCACCCTTCAGCGGGGGGGCCCAAAGGGGTTTTGATTTGCAGCAGGCTTTAGCAGACTCTGGAGGAGTCAATGCTCCTGGCTGTCTCAGAAAATGGTGTGTTTGGGGATGAAATCCCTGGATCAGCCAGCCCCCAGGCAGGCTGGGATCCATGGCCCTGACTCCAGGCATTGTGCACGCTGGAGGCCACGCCAAAAATCTGCCATCACCTCAGCCTGGCATTTCTGGGGGCTGCAGGAGGGTGGGATGGCACATCCTGCAGGCCAGGCACGGGCTCCTCCAGCAGGGCAGCTGGGGGATGGTGCTGCACTCGGGGTGACCTGTGTGGGATGGGGCTCAGCAGCTCCTGCCAGCTCGGGAGGGTGAGCTGAGGTGAGGGTTTGAAACCTTCCCTGCCCAGGTTTTGTGCTGCCAGGGGTGTTGTGATTTTTCTGGGCTTGGCAGAGCCCTTGGTGGGGCCTGATGCAATGGGGTGCACTGGAGAATGTTGGGCAGATCGTTCTTTCCGTGGCTGTGCTGTGACATTTTGGGGTGAAGGGCTGATTTGTCAGCTCCACTCAGGCAGTCTTTAGTGCTAATCCTAAGGAAACGCAGCTCCTCTGTGGAGAGCAAGCCAATTTGGCTTTAAATTGTGAGTGAGCTGTGCTTGGGTGACTTTGGGAGCCTGTGCACAGAATACTCTTGGATTGTTCCAAGCCGTTCTCTGAGTGATGGGGATCAGGCAGAGGAGAGATCTCCTTTATAAAGAGAGATACTTTTATAAAAAGAGGTGTATCTTTCTAAAAATACACTTATTTTTTGCATTCTTAGGGAGCTGAGAGTGCATCCATTACTGTGATTTGAGGCTCTGCTATCACACTCTGTGTTATCCATTCTGTTATCTGCTGCAGGCCCCAGTGCAGTGTCCCAACAACTCTGCACAGCACTCTGGAGTGACAGTACATTGAGCCAAAATTCCTGTGAGCAAACCTGATCCAAGATTCTATTTCACTGCTTTTCGGTGTAAAAAAAAAAAAAAGTCACTGAGGCAAATTGACTCATTTGATTTCTCATCCAGGAAAAACTTTGTTTATCATTTTCTTCAGTGCTATTGTTGAGCTGGAGCAAGGTACGATTTTAGTTCCACTTAGTCAAGAGGTTTTCAGCAACAGTGGGAAGCAGTGGCTAAAAATACAATTTACCAGTTTTGCTATGGAGGCAAAGCAATTAATACTAAAAGCGGCCTTTTCACGTTCAGAACGCGTTTCTTTATTAAAGAGGCAGAGAAAAAACACAAAGCAAAGGCGTGGTTGAGGTGCAGGGGTGGGTGGGCAGAGCAGCCTCCCTGCAGAGACCTGGAAATGCCTCTTTGTGCCACAGAGTTCCTTTTGCCGGGGTAAATTCACCCTTTCCCTGCCTGTTTCACCACAGGGTGCAGGGAACGGAGACTTGCTGGTTTTTGGGTACATCCCCATGCACAGTTCTAGGATCTTTACCTCCGTTTTTACCCACCTTGAGGGTGTGTGTGGTGTCACTTTCAAACCACATGGGCCAGCAGGTTGCCTCACAGCAGACAAAATTTGATTTTCTGGGGTGTTTGCAGGTCTTTCAGTTCAACCTTTTCCCTTTTCCTCCCTCCCAGGTACTGTGAGGTTGCAGGTAAAGCTGTGAGACCTTCATTGTAGTCAGGGCAAAGCTGCGGGGTTTTGATTTGAAATTTTATCTGGTTTTTTTTTTTTTTTTCTTCCTCCAGTGATACTTGTGTATCAGTTTCCTGGCTGGGTTTGTTCTCTCACTTTCAGTTAGTAATTTTATCTTTACCTGTGTCTCAGCCTATTTTCAGATTTTATCTCCATCCAATTTTTATTTTTTTTTTAAATCCACAGGGTGTCTTTTCCCAGCATCTGCTCCCCTTTATTAAACAGCTGCCAACTGTTGCACCTGGCTGATGTGCCCCTCTTAATGACATGCACCGAGGAAACAAACCCAGGCTGTTTCTGCAGCCTGCATTTTGACACTTTCTTGCTTCTAGGTGTTTGCTTTCACAGCTTTTCTTTTTTGTGTGTGTGTCAGAATTGATGCTGAAGCCGCTCCATGCACACTGGTGTTCACGTGCAGCCCTCCAGGAGACTTTTGGAGGGCACTGCTCTCCAAATTATCTGCTTTCAGGTCTGCATTCAGCAGCTTTAAGGATGCTGTGGTTGCACTGAGGGCTTGGCTGGGAGCAGGACCAGGCTGTTGTGCCAGTGTGCTGCTCCTTCAGAAATCTGAGCAGAAGGCAGAGTGGAGCTGATGTGCTCCCAGCTGCTCACCTGGAAAACAACCAGGTGAAAACTGGGTGCAAAGCCGTGCTCTTCCCTCTGTAGTGAGCAGGAAGGAGCTGGGATAGCCCAGGAGTTCATTCATGCAGAATCTGACTTAGATTGCCCTCGTGTTTTCCATTAAGCAGCTTGCAGCTCGTTCTGCAGCGAGCTGGATGGGTGCACATGTGGCAGTTCCTTCTCCTCTGCAGATAATCTGCTCCCAGGCTTGCACTCAGCAGTTCTGAGGATGCCTCAAGTCAGCAGTGTGCTGCTTTTCCTGCAGGCTGCTGCCCTGGCAGGATGGAGTGGTTTGGGCTGAGCTGGCATCAGCTGATGCTCACATCTGGATCCCAGCACTTGTCCCTGCAAGTTTTGTACTTTTAACTGGTTTCCTGGCCTGTAGGGCTGCGTGCCCATTTCCAAAGGCATCTGTTGCCTATAAAAGTCCTGGCAGTGAGGGCACATCTGGCTCCTGCATTGTGCAGTGCCTCCCCTGGCAGCAGTGACCTGCAGGGTGCTGCTGCAGCTCCTGGCACTTCAGCAGATGCAGAATTTCAGCAGATTTGCCCCTCAGGAGCTGGGAAAAGGGAGGTTATAACGAGCAGCACAAGGATGTAACCCTGGCAGGAGAGCAGTGGTGGCAGAGCTGTGACAATCTGCCTGAAGCCTGAGCTGCCTGAACAGTCCAGGAAGGAGCTGAGGGTTCACAGCTGACTCTGCTGTTCCTCAAGGGTGTGGAGAGGCATCCAAGCTGTCCAAAGCCAAGAGCTGGGGGGATACCAGCCAGGAGATGAATTAGGGGGATGGCAGAGTTGGTGTCACCTGGCAGTGTGGGCACAGCAGCACCAGGGGACACTGGCTGGACTCAGGCCATGCTCTGCTGCTCTGCTTGCTCCACCTTGGCTCCTTCAGCTCCACATTGGCTGAGCTGTTGTTTTGGGATGAACTGAAGGGCAGAAAACCCAAACCTCCCTGTTCCATGGCTCAGTGACCCCTGCCACACCTGAGTGCTGATCTGTGCCCTGGCAGAGGGCAGGGTCAAACCTCATCCTCATGGGAAGGGCCTGGGAGGAGCCACCACGGTCCCCCAGGGAAACCAGCTGGGAAAAATTAACAAAAGCTGACCAAAATCTCCTTTTCTCTCACTGTTTGCTCTGCTCTGGGCTCAACACCTTTGGTGCCATGCCCATGGTGCTTCTCATTTGCCATGTGAGATCAAGGCAACCGCTGCAACAAAGAGAACTAAAAAAAGCCAAGTTATATAAAATAAAGTTCCTTTGCTCTCTGTCTGTTGTGGAAGATTGTCATGGAAACATTTTTCTTTTTTTTTTCAGAGAATAAATTCGTTTTCTGTGAATAATGTCCACAGAGCTGAGGGAGAGAGGGAATTATTTATGTATAAAATCTTTAATGGAGACACCTTTTTCCTGGCTCCTGGCAGCTGTAAATGTTTTATCTGCTGTGTTTTAAATCACTACAAAGGAGGGTATTACCTGGAGTGGCTCAAGGGGATGGGGTTGTTGGTTTTTCTCTTCCCTAAAGCCAGAGAGCTGGATTGGCATTAAATCAGGGCCACTTAGCCTTCCTTAACTCCAGTTCTGCATCAGGTGGCTAAAATGTGAAGCAGGGGCTGTTTGTTGAATGGGAAACACATCCCACAATGTGTGAGATGGGAAGATGCTGGTGTTAGGAGGGTGAGTTATGGCTTATTTTGGCTTATTTTCCCCAAGGAAAGTCTTCCCTGATAGCTGCTCACAGCCTGAGTTTTGACTTCTCCTCCAGTCTTTTGGCCTGTCAGCCTTACCTTAGCAATGGGGGTCCAAGAGCCCTTTCCTGAAGGAACAGGGAGATTTGGGAAAGCAGTGCATGGTGGATATTTTTGCAAGGCAAACCCATGTGTCCCAGGCACTCAGAGGCAGGAGTGCTCCTTGCAGGAAATGTCTCTGGCCTGGAGGCTGCCTTTGCCAAGGATCTGTGAGGATTTCTCCTGAAACCTCTCCGTGCATCCCCGTGTGTGTCTGTGCCTGGCTCCCTGCCACCACTGCTTCCATCAGTCTCTGCATAATCTCTCCTGACTGGTGCAGATATCCTGAGAGGCCAGGGAGGTAAAAATGTGCAGCCCCATTAATTAGCTGGCCAAGGGAGCACTGAGAGCTTGTTGGGAGCAATTTCTGTCTGCCAAAGATCCCCTCAAGATAAGCCATAAACCAAGTTCCTTCCCCTGGATGGGGCTGCTCTGTGTTCCTGCTCCCCAGGCAGTCTCTGGCATCCGTGCCTGCTACAAATGCTGATGTTTGGACATGCAGAACCAAGGAAAAATGTGGTTTTTGGGGGTTTCTTTGCAGAGTGGCTGGGTAGGGGCACGGTGTCAGCCCCCTTGCCTCCAAACCATCTCCTGCTGGTCCCTGAGCTGTGACAGTGTGGCTGTTCCAGGTGCCAGGGGTGCTGGCAGGTCAGGATATGTCTGTCTGTCCCTGTTTGAACAGGGAGGAACAGAAGATGAGAGGGAAAGAGCAGCTGGCTCTATGGAAGGATAATCAGAGTTACCTGTGGAAGGTGGCACAAAGCTCCCCATAAATATGATGTGAGATAAATATGTAGCAGACATGTTGAAGAGGAATAGCCTGAGTTTGCCCAATTTACCTTTTGGGATGTTCATTTTAATGTTATTAAAGAGCCTTCTCTTATCAGAAGTCTCTCCCCCTTGCAGGTGCTTGCAGGGAATCATCGAGTCAGTGCTTAGCATTCTCTTAATTAAATATTTTCAGCTCCACTCAGTTACTATGACAAACAGGATGTTCTGAAACTCTTCTCAGAACTCCTTCTGAAACTTCAGCATAATTTTTTAATTGCTGGACACACCAGAACTGGATAGAACAATCTAATAATAGTCCCCAGTGCCTTGGACAGGTGTGATTAATCCCTCACCAAATACATCCTGCTTATGCTTTTAGGGATTATGTTTAAGTTGGCTGTGGCATCAATCATTTGCTTACAATCATTTGCTTATCCAAAGTCCTCCTGAATCCCTTTCTACCCCTTTCTGTCATGTTTGGGCTGTAGGGAATTGGTGGGGTGTTGTTTTTATCCCCTGGCAATCAGATTCTTTCCCCCAGGCCAGCAGGAGTACATGAGTGAATGTACTGGAGCTGCTCTCTTGTCTGGAGGAGTTTATGTGTCTTCAGGGGCTGATTTGAAGCTTTCCTGGCTGTGTCTGGCCTGCCAGCAGAGCCAGTGGCCTTCTGCCTGCTGGGACATTTATCCTGGACTCGTCTGCAGCAGCTGGGTTTGTGTACTGCTACACCCCAAACTCTTGGCTTACGCTGTCAGGGGAAAAGAAAATATCTTTCAGTGACTCCTCCCTACCTTTTCTGAGTGCTGATTTTACTACAGTCAGAGCAAATGCTGAAACACCCTTTTCTTCAGTGCTTTATTCCTTGAGATACTGGGACTTGCTGCGTAAAAACATTCCTTTAGTGCACTGTAAAATTTACTAAGCTGTAACAGTTAGAGAAAAGAATAAACTCTACCCAGGGAATGAAATTGGCATTTTCTAGTCCTTGGATTTGGTTGTGATGAACAACTTGTTCTGTGCCTGGCTGGGTGATTGCCCAAAATGAGATGCCCTGGAAGGGGTTGATTTTGGGACTGTGCTGACAATTGTGCAGGCTTCAGAGTTAGGTCTGTTAAATGTGATTTGAATTGGCCACCCAAAATCACCAGCTGGTTTTGAAAAGGGAGCTCAGATTCTTGTGGTGAGAACAGTGGGAAATACAAAGCAAGCTGCAAGCGAGGCCAGACAGCTATGGCTGGAAATAAGAGAGGAAAGAAACTGAATTTATTGCTGTGCCTTGGGCACAGCAAGGAGAAAAAAAGCTGGAGATGGACTTGCAGTACTGATGGCTGCAAAATATCTCCGTGGTCTGGCTCTGTGTCTCATCCTCCTGGCTGAGGTGAAACTGGACAGTAAAGGTTTGGGATTTGGACAGTAAAGGTTTGGGATTTGGGTGCAGAAGTCCAAGTCTCAGCTTTGTCTTTGCCTGTGTCCCCAGCTGCAGCTCTGAGCTGCAGGATGCCCCAGGATGGTGCTGGGAGTCAGTGCTGCTGCCTGGCCTGGCACCGTGTCAGGCAGGTCTGCCAGGAGGACACTCTGGGGAAAAAAAGGAGGAAAAAAGATGAAAAAGGCAGGGGGTTGTCCCTCCAATAGTTGAAGTTGCTTCTCTTGTGCTCTCTTGGTCTCCTAGCCAAATCCCACAGTCCTTGCTGGATTCCTTTTCAAACCAGTTTCCTCTCCATTGAGCCGAGCTCCCTTTGGCAGCAGCCAGCAGGAGCTGCCTCCCTCCTCATCTGAGAAGTTTCAGAAGGAAACAATCCAAGGGGGGAAAGTGGGGAAAGCTCTTTCAAAAAAAAGTCCTCAAAATGTCACACCCTGATTTTGCAAGGCCATTCCCTTGTCTCTGCAGAGTTAAATGTGTCAGAACATTATTTGGAATGTGGAAGTGTCCCTGCAGCTGCTTTTGCAGGCATCTGACCTGGGCATTGTTCAGCACCTGGAAGACTGAGGGAAGCAGCTGTGCTGCAGAGCATCCATGAGCTAAACTGGCCTCTGGGCAAGCAGATCCCTGCAGGAGCACAGCTGGGATGTCACTGGCAGAGGGATGAGGATGGCTTGGACTTCTGCTGAGCACCTGGAGGTTCCTCCTGCCCCGAGCAGCAGGTGGTTGGCAGGTTTGGGAAGCTGCCCAACAGGAGCTGGTGCCTCCTTCACAGCCCCAGGGATGGGGGCACCCCAGGATGAGTGTGATCCCCTTCCCTGCCTGGTGGGCAAGGACAGACAAAGGGATGCAAGAGGTGTCTTCTCTGGTGGCAGCATCTCCAGCTCCCAGATTCCTCCAGGCAGCGTTTGGTCCCTTGAGCTGCTTCTTCTCAGGTTTATTTTTTCCCCCTGGGGGCCTTGCTGTGACTGATTCTGTGCAGTTTGGTGCCAGTCAGCTCCAGCCTCCCCCGCCTCTCTCTCCCTGAGCTTCTCCAGCCCTCCCCAGCAGGAGCTGGCAGCATCCCTGTGCCCGTGTGTGTGGGGGGGACACGTGCTGCTGTTTGGCTGAGGACACGTGCTGGAGTTCCAGCCCCTCTGCCCCCCATCCTCTCCTCCAAGGAGAAAGAGGCGCTGGCCCCGCACTCGGGTGTGCTTCAGCCCAACCTGGAGGGTTTTTGGAGAGGAGCAGCAATTGCTCATCTGATGTGTCACACCAGAACCTTCAGGAAAGTAATTCATTCCAGCAGTGTAATTCTAGGACTCGGGAACCAAAAATATGGGCTATTACTCATCTTTGTATCTCATAACACAGAATAACCTAAACCATTTATCTGTTTACACAGCAGAGGTTTCACCAAAAGCAGAATGTCAAGAGCCACTGTTGCTACATATTGAGAGTAATTACTTGCTTTATCATTTATTTTTTTATTTCTGTGCCAGTGCTGGCCAGGAACTCGAGTCAGGAGATAGGCAGAGACAAAGAGCCCCTCCTTGAAGCTGAGTAATTGGCATGTCTTGAGTAGGCAGTGAAAGCTCCAATGTGTTTGTTTGATGATTACCCAACATCTACAGTATTTTCTCCACCGAGTGCTTTTTCCCTTCTGCATGAATGAAATTTCCAGGTGCACACACACACACATCCACCCTGCACAGGGGGCTCTGTGTGCTGAGTGTGTCTGGGCACATTTGCCTTGCTCTACCTCTGGATGAACTCAAAATCAGGGATTTTAGCTAAGTCAGCCCTGGGGTAGCTCCATGCAGAGTTTGATGCCTGGAACAGGGGATTGCTGGAACAAATGTGCTGTTTGCACCTTGCTCAGCTCTGTCAGCTCTGCAGGGGGATCTCCTGCACCTGATGGAAGGGGTCTGGAAGGGAGAAAGGTCTCTCAGAGTTGGGGTGAATCCCAACAGAGCCTTGCTTGTGTGCTGGGATTGGTGGGGTGCCTGCCAGGGTACCTGTCAAAATGAGGGGAAAACTTTGTCCTCGAGGCATAGAAAGCTAATTATTAGTGATGGTGGAAAAGTCCTCCAGTAGTCACAGAGCTGGCTCTGTCCTCTGGGTTCAGGGGGTTGCTGCACCTCAGGCTGGGCAGCACATGAGGACATGTATAATGTGCTTTTTTTCTGCTAATTAATTAGGGGTGTCTTACCAATATGAGTAATAGATTGCTGCTCCATACTGCTACCACTCCATCTTTTGTACCTTGCAGCTGTGATAAACACCAGCTTTTAATTTATTTTTTATAACTTTTGCAGAGGTTGCGTTGTGCTGCCAGTGTGCAGTGTGGCATCTCATGTTTGTGTGACCTGTGGCTTTGTTTGTCCCCACCAGAGTAAATCCTGTGATTTGCTGTCTAAACAGCCTCTGTGCTCAGTTCCATCTCATTAGATGAAGGAATGCACTAATTTAAGTCCGTTTCCTTGGTGAATCACCTGGGGCTTCCAGAAAGGGGTGAAATCAAACTCTGATTTACCTGTTGTTTTATCTGATGGCTAAATGGTGTCTCTCTAATGTGAGCAGTCAGGAGTGTAGCTGCCAGGTGTTTGTGCCCCTGAGTTCACCCAGGCAGCTCTGGTGTGTGGTGTTCACAGGGCTGTGGCATCAGGATGCTCTTTCCATAGCAGGAGCACGTTCAGCCAGCAGCACACTCAGCAGTGTTGGCTCCTGGCTCCTAGCACACACCAGGGAACCCCAATTCCTGCAGTTTTACCCTTCAATTCCAAAGCATTCACGTCACAGGGGAGGTGCAGATGACCCTGAACATTTCCAGGGGTAGGGCAGCCACATTTTCTCTGAGCACCCTGTGCCAGGGCCTCCCAGCCTCACAGCCAGGAATTCCTTCCCAATATCCCATCTATCCCTTCCCTCTGGTAGTTTGAAGCCATTGCCCTTGCTCTTCTCCCAAGCCCCAGCTCCCACGAGAGAGAAAAAGCAGAAAAAAAAAAAAAGAAATGTGCCAGGAGAGTGGTACCAAAATGGTTTTGTTTTTCATAGTGTGTTTTTATGCAAATCGTGCAAAGCCAATACTTGACTGTAGTTTAAGAAAATTGTAATGAAAGGATATCATCTCCAGCCGTGTGCTCAAAGCCAGGAGAAGCCAAAAACAGCACTTAAAAGTTGTAAACACCAGCCTGGAGGCTTTCTGAGTAAGCAGCTGCAATAAATGCCCAGCCTGAAGCGTGTCAAGCGTTTGTGGGTGGTGAGTGGGATTGTCCCCTCTCCTTTGTTCCTGACTCCCTTGCAGTAATTTTGGACTGTGATTGTACAAGGAAATAAAGGATAGGCCAGCTAGTGGGGTAGGAGAGCAGCTCTTCCTCCTCTGACCTGTGCAGCTGTGCCTGAAGCCACGGTGTGCCAGCTGAGAGGGACATCCTTGTGCTCCTCACATTTCACTGAACACGATTCCTTCACTCAGGATTTTATCCTGGGAAGCTGAAGAGGCAGAGAGAGGCCAGAGATGGGAAATAATCCTGATCTCATTGGCTTCTCCTGTGTTTTGCTCATGTAGAATGGGTTAGGAATTGTTTACCTGAAGTGCTGAGCCTGGCTGGGCTCTGGTGTGAGTTGTGTTCAATCACTGAACAATGATCACAGGAACTGTGTTGAGACTCTGGAAAGTCACAAGTTTCATTATTATCTTTCTACCCTTCTGTAAGGATCCTTCTCTATTCTTTAGTGTAGTTTAGTATAGTTTCTTTAACATAATACAGTATTATAAAATAATAAAATAGCCTTGTGATCCCATGGAGCCAGAGCATCATTCTCCCTGCCACGAAGGGTCAGGTTTTTCACAACACATCCTTGTGACTTCTGGGTCTTTTTAATGTTTATACAGGGTTAGAGCAACAAATCACCGATGTGACAGGTAACACCCCCTGTCCTGCTCCCTCCTCAGGTGGCAGTGAAAGTGATTGACAAGAAGAGGGCCAAGAAGGACACCTATGTCACCAAGAACCTGCGCCGGGAGGGGCAGATCCAGCAGATGATCCGCCACCCCAACATTGCCCAGCTCCTGGACATCTTGGAGACTGAAAACAGCTACTACCTGGTCATGGAGCTGTGCCCTGGGGGCAACCTGATGCACAAGATCTACGAGAAGAAGAGGCTGGAGGAGCACGAGGCCCGCAAGTACATCCGGCAGCTCATCCTGGCCGTGGAGCACCTGCACCGGGCAGGGGTCGTGCACAGGTAATGTGGGAGAGCCCCTCTGCTGCTGGAGCTGGTGTCAGCTCCTCTGAGAGCTGCTGGTGTGTGTGGGAAGGGCATTTCCTTGTGAAAATGTGCTCCTGGGAGGTTTGTGGCTGCTGCTGCTGGTGGCGTTTGGATGCTCTGCACCTGCAGAAGGCGGCAGCAGCTCCAGGTGAGCACAGCTTCAGCCACAGAGTCACAGGATATGCTGAGCTGGACCTGAAGGATGATCCCTGAAGGACCCTCCAGGGATCATCCAACCCAACTCCTGGCCCTGCTCAGGACACCCCAAAAATCCCACCCCGTTCCTGGGAGCATTTTCCAATCTCCTGGGCAGAGTTGGGTGATGCCACACCATCCAGTTTGCTCAGGATTCCTCATTTGGTGCCTGCTGTTGGGAATGTTGGCTTTGATGACTTCCAGCCTGTTCATTTTAAGCGTTTTCCAGCCACTCTGTGAGCTCTGTGTGTGAGCAGGACGTGCATCTCCTGTGGAGTCAGGAGTTCCCCTGGGCTCCAGGGGGAACAGGACAAGCTGAGCAGGGAGGAGGCTGATGAATAAAGAGTGCCTGAAGCCCCTGAGCAGCAACTGGGAGATGTCACACGTGGCTGCCTGTCCCTGTACCTTTCTCCTCTCCCTGCTCTCTGCTGCCATGGAGACAGGAGGGTGGTGGGCTGGCTGGACCTTTGGAGCCAGCATCTCTCCTCTCCCGTTCCTAGGTGTATTTATAGGGAGCTGTGCTGAGAAGGAGGCTCTGCTTTCTAAATTTGGGCCAGCTGGTGTTAAGTCTGGGCTCCCACACAGTTCCCATATGATGCTGAGCAGGTTGTGTGGGCCCCATCCATCCTCTCGGGCTCTGTGGGCACGCTGCAGGAGCCAGACAGCTGAATGCTTTTCAGGATCTGCCTCTGCAGCTCCCTGCCTCCTCTGGCTGTGCAGGAGCCTGCCCACAGCCAGCCCCTCCAGCTGTGCCCAGCTGTGTGCTGAGCTGCCCACCTCTGTGCAGCTGCCTCCCTGCAGCTCCACGTGCTCTGAAAGCTGCTTTTTTTTCTTGTCTTGGGTCTCTGTGTGCTCCCTGTGATCCATCAAGGATGACTGCTGTGTGCACAGGCCAGCTCTGGTCTCATCTCAGCTGCCACTGGAATAGAAATATTTGAGCAGCCACCAGGTTCTCCATCAGCCTCAAAACTACTGATCTCTTTAAATGATTAACCCCACAATTCAAGGCAGGGACAAGGAAGAAGTTTACTCACTGCTTGCAGGGATCAGTTGATACCCAGTATTTAGAGAGAGATAAAGGAAATAAATCAAGTTTCTGAGATGGGCAGAGGAAAACAAGGCAGGATCAGATAAATGTATTGAGCTTTTAGGAGCAGGATTGGGTCAGCAGCAGCAATCAATCCCTCTCCCTGCAAAATTCACAGTGGTGAATTTCCTTCTGCACAGTGGCCAAGACACTTACAGGGGGCTGGCAGGCTTGGCTTTGATTCTCTTTCAGAGAGGACTCAAACCCACATTTTATACAGAAATAGCTTGTTCCCTAAGCACAGGCTAGAATCAACAGGCTGCTGTGGTGAGAAGGAGGCAAGGCTTTGGGGCCAGGGAGAGCCTGAGCTCCTGTGTGGATGCTGAGTTCTGTGTGGATGCTGAGTTCTGTGTGGATGCTGATTTTCTGTGTGGATCCTGAGTTCCTGTGTGGATCCTGAGTTTCCCTGTGGATGCTGAG
>WBNO01028790.1:0-13977 GCA_013400575.1 Peucedramus taeniatus | reverse complement strand
TGGATGCTGAGTTCTGTGTGGATCCTGAATTCCTGTGTGGATCCTGAGTTTCCCTGTGGATGCTGAGTTCCTGTGTGGATGCTGAGATCCCCTCTGGATCCTGAGTTCCCCTCTGGATGCTGAGTTCTGTGTGGGTCCTGAGTTCCCCTCTGGATCCTGAATTCCTGTGTGAATGATGAGTTCCTGTGTGGATCCTGAGTTCCCTTCTGGATGCTGAGTTCTGTGTGGGTCCTGAGTTCCCCTGTGGATGCTGAGTTCTGTGTGGATCCTGAATTCCTGTGTGGATTCTGAGTTCCCCTCTGGATCCTGAATTCCTGTGTGGGTCCTGAGTTCCCCTCTGGATCCTGAATTCCTGTGTGGATCCTGAATTCCTGTGTGGATGCTGAGTTCCCCTGTGGATGCTGAATTCCCATGTGTTTGCTGCAGGTTTGGCTTTCCCCCCTCTCCTCTCTGTGACCTTAGCACAGCTCCAGAGGCTGTGGGAGCAGTGTGACAGTGCTGGGCTTCCTCTGGCAGCTGAGCTCTGTCTGTGCAGCCCTGGATTAATCCCTGCCCCACAGGCAGCTCCTGCACCCACCCTGCTTCTCACATCACTGAGCTGCTTCCTGGGAGGCTTCCAGAGCAGGTCTAATTCTGCCCAAGCTGACAAAACTTGACAGAATCATATCTGCAAGTATTTTCTCTGGCTTAACCCACTCAATGAGTTGCCTTTTTCAGCAAGCAAAGAGTGGAGGGCAGTGCAGAGATGCAGGAAAAGCCCTGGTGGTGTGATCTGGGTGTTTTCTCCTGCCTCTCTCTGAGCAAGTGAGGGAGGAAAATGAACAATTACCTCAGGAGTTGTCCTTCAGCATCTCTGACTGTGGCAGCTCTAAAAACAGGCTGCTCAATCAGCTACTGAGGGAGGGAAAAAAATAGTGCAGGAGTCTGATTCATTCTCTGCCTGGCTGCAGTGGCAGTGTTCTGTTGTTGTTGTTGTTATTGTTGTTGTTATTTTTACAGCAGGTAAAAATACCAGCACTTCCCTGTGCCTGGTGATCTGGGGGTGTTGGGGTTGGGCACGTGTGGGACAAACTGCAGCATCCTCAGCCAGGAAAGGGGCTGCTGGTTGTGCCTCCAAAAGCTCCCCATGGAATGGGGCAGGGCCCTGAAAAACTTTTTGTTGGCATTTTCTGGTTTTATTGCAAACAAATAATCAGACAGGTTTTGTCTGTATTATCTGGGGAAAGGTCTTAGCCTGTTCCACTTGGGGTGAAAAACCCCAGATGGAATGAAAGCTGCAGGAAATTTGCTTGTGTTATTTGATGGGTATTGCTCAGAAGGCTGCATGGCTCACAATCCACACTTGGCATGGCAGGGGAGCACTCAGATCACTGCTCTTTGGACAAGAGCAACAAATTCTGGGTCCCTCCCAGAACTCAGTGGAAATGCTTTTGTTAAGAGGCACTGATGTGTGAGCAGCCTAAAATTAAAGAACTTCAAGAAACCTCATTTTTATTTAGAGGCGTAAAAATACCCCCAAACCCGTGTTTGACTGTGTAGATGTATTTTAAACTTCTAAATATGTCATCTGCTGAGGTGGGTGAAGTCTGCAAGTTGCAGAGTGCAGAAGCTGCTGCATCTTTGGTGAGGGGTGCCCAGGGTTCAGAGCTCCTGAGCTGCTCAGTAAAAGCAAAATGCCACTATTCTATTTATAATTCCATGTTATCATTTGGGTTGCTTTCCCTCTATCAGGAGAGCTGGTTGTGGTTGCTGCCAAAAATACACTTGCAACGAGCTCAGCTTGTTGAGTCAGGTAGGAATATTTATCTTTTCCTCTTGACAGAGGAAAACAGAACCAAATGGGAGGGTCTGGTGAAGCTTTCTCTTGGCACAGGGTGTTTACACAGGTCCTCGTGCTGTCAAAAAGCAGCATGAGCAATGAGCCCCCTGGGAGCACACAGACAGCAGGGAAAATGAAGTGAAAGCCTTGCTGCTTGCCACTGCATCCCACAGGAAATTCTCAGCAGCCCTTTCAAAGTCATTTTAACAAAACTCAGTCCCATTCAACACAATTACTGCCAGGTTGTCAGGGAAAAGCACTGAGTGGTGCATTGGTAGCAAAGATGGCTCGCTGCATTCCCCTTTCCCTGCCCTCCTGGCAGCACATTCCTGCCTTCCACTGCCATTTGCTGATGAGAAGCAGGTCAGGAGTTTGAAAGATGAAAAAACTCTGGAGTTCTGGGCAGAGCTGGGTGATGCCACACCATCCAGTTTGCTCAGAGTGCCACAGGATTCCTCATTGGGTGCCTGCTGTTTGACATGTTGGCTTTGATAACTTCCAGCCTGTTCATTTTAAGTGCCAGCAGTCGGGCTACTGATGCAATATTTATGACAGATCCTGCTCTGCAGAACAAACTCTCCTTTTGAAGCATGGGGCTGGTTCATTTTCTACTTTATTTCAGATCTCAGAGATACCTTTGGGCATTCTCTCTTGGAGTGCTCTGGTGAAACAAGCTAAACATCATTTTAGTGAAGAGAATGGGCCAGATTCCTGTTGTACAGAGGCAGCCACGTGGAATCCAGTGACAGAAGAACTGGGCTCAATAATATTTTGATAGCAAAGCCTTTGAAATGTACATTGATGCATGTTCTCAAACCAGAACAATGCATAAATGTGGTGATGAACCCAAATCTCTGCAACCTCTCCAGCTCTTGCACAAGGCTTGAAAAGTGGCCTTGAGGTTTGATGGTTAAGGAGTGATTTTCTGTGATTTAAAAACAAGATTGAGGAGAGAGCAGCCAGCCACTGCTGCTGTGCATCTGCTGGCTGGTGAAACCTCCCTTCCCATCCTTCCTCCTCCAGACAAGAAATAAAGTGTGAAATGCTTTAAAAACTTCCCTTTTGCATGCATGGCATGGAATAAACTGCTGTGGGAGCAGCTGAGGGGGTCACTTGCTCCAGGGATTCACTTGTGCTCCTCTCTGGGGGCACTTGGGGTTTCCAGGGTGCTCCAAAGAGACAAACTGACAGCAGGACAAACTCCCAAAGAAACTCAGCCCACAAAGATGGTGTGGTTAAAATCCTGGGAATGCCAGCTGGGCGCTGCCAGCTCCACGAGCTGAGCAGACAGAAATATCTGCTGTGGGAATGCAGCCTGGCCTCCCTGGCAGTCATTACTCCTAGATTTTACTAATTTGTCCCGTAGTTAAACACCCCCTGCAGCAGGGAACTGATTCCTTAGGCAGAGGTGGCACTTCTTGTGCCTTTTGCATTTGATGCCTGAGAGCATATTTAAGGTTTTCAGCAATCAATGCTGAGAGTTTGCTTGTGGGGGAAAACCCATCAATAATCCTTTGGTTGTGGGTTTTGTTTGGTTTTATTTTTTTGGCGGTTTTTTGGTGTTTTTTTGGTTTGGTTTGGTTATTTTGGTTTTTTTTTGTTTGTTTGTTTGTTTTGGTTGTGGGTGGTTGTTTTTTTTTTTTTTGAGTTTTTTGTTTGTTTTTTTGGGTTTTTTTGTTGTTTTTTGTTTGGGTTTTGTTTGGGTTTTTTTGTTTGTTTGGGTTTTGTTTGGTTGGGTTTTATTTGGTTTTTTTTTTGGGGGGGAGGGGGTTGTTGGGGTTTTTTTTTGGTTGTTTGGTTGTTTTATTTTGAGGAGCCGTGACACTAAAGGAACCAGCTCAGATTTACTTCAGGGAGGGGAAACTGAAAGTGTCCAGAGTTCTTGCTTTGTTGCAGTGGAAAAAGAAACACACAAAGTGTTTGGAGGCCTGCATTTCATGCACTGTGGGATAAAGGGTTTGGGACATGAAAGGCAAATAAGACTCAGTGAAAGATGGTGTAGGGTCTGGAGCACAGATCTTAGGAGCAGCTCAGATAAACCTGCTTTTGTAAAAGATAATTCAAGTTTGTATTGGGCAGAACCGAGTTAATAAAGATTTAGGATGTTCATGGAGGAGTGCAGCTGGGCTGTGCCACCTCACTGAGAAATGTGGGAAAGCTCCTGTTGTCCTGGCTCCTGGTAGTGCTCCAAAATCCGAGCTTTGCTGTTGGGGTGGACAGGAACTGTGGTGCATATGGACCATTAGATCAGTTACCACTCCCTGGCAGATCTGCTGGGAACACACAGATGGGTAAACAGCTTTAACCAGGCCTGACTGCACTCTGGGCTGAGGCAATATTTACATTTCTATCTTTTCCCTCTGATGGCTTTAAGATGCCCTGTAATATTTACCTTTTGTTTCTTTACCTTGAATCCTTTCAAGTATCTTTTGTGTTTGTGATTAGCCCCCCTGACACTCATTTGTTATTCTGATTGCCTGGATCTCTTTTCTCCTTAACTTACAGCTTGCATTTTTCCCCTTTCCTTGCCTTTAAAGTCTTGCTTCCTCTCAGCTAATATTTCATATACTCAGAGCTTCCAAATGCTCTTTCTCTTTGCTTTGAGGTGCTGCACTGAGCATTGCAGTGCTCCTGTTGATTTCAGTTCAGTTTGGGGTTTTAGAGGTGGTGGAGGTGCTTGTGGAAGTGCTTGGCTTGCTTTGGTTGGGTTCCTTGTCTTGTTTTATTAAGCCTGATATCTCCATTTGTGGTGGAGGTGTCTTTCATCACTTACAAAGGCAAAACACCATGGATGTCACTGACTTCCCATAATTAGAGCTGATGGCTTTATTATCCAGATTTTTCCTTTTTTTTTTCTGCTGGGAGGAGCATCACTGTGGATATCCCAGCATGCTGATTGTTCCAAACACTTCCTGTCTGGATGGGGGCAAAAAATCTGTGTGTGAAGACTTAGCCAACTGCTAGAAGTCATGGACGAGCTGTGTAGCAACCAAAATTATATTTTTCACATTGTGCCTAATGCTCAGGCTGCACAGCTTGGGGTTTTGGGGGGATTTTCTGGCTGGCATTGGACAAACCATTTCAAGCCCTCAGCCCTGGTGTATGGGAATAGCTGTGGAGCATCCCTGCAAGGAGTTTGGGTGTTCACAGCAGGCTGATTGTGATCTCCTGGAGACACAGGTCATTTGACTCCTCAAATCTCAGGTTTATCCTTCCTTCAAAAGCTGAGGCCTTTGGCTGTGAGGACTAAGGAGAAATTGACCTCCAGTTCCCAAAACATGCTTAAAATGTTTCCAGTTCCTAAGTTTTCTGTAAACTTCCAGTGCTTCAGGGACTTGAAGAGCCTGGTTAATTACAGGATGTACTGACAAGTGCTTGTAATGTCATTTTGTGCCTGAAGAATAGGTGGGAAGCAGAGTGTGAAAGCACTGTTAATTTTGGGCAGGATGCATGGGGCTCTCTGCTTTCACTGAGGAGCTGTGTGTGCTGCTTTCATTATACATTTGATTATATACAAGCCTTGTACATACACTGATGAGAGTCAGGCAGAGCTGCTTCATTATTTTGGAGACTGACTCTAAATATTTTCTTTCTTTCAGAGACTTGAAGATAGAAAATCTGTTGCTAGATGAAGACAACAATATCAAGCTTATTGGTATGGAACCAGTTTGGCAATTCCAGTAATTAAAATTGTTGGTTTTATAAAGAGAGTTTCTGAGGCTTCATAATCCTCCCTGTGACAACTGCTAATGTTGCTGCAGAGAGGAGCTGAGAGAGTATAGATAGCAATCAAGCTGTTCCTGACAGCATTTTGTGAAAAAAAAAAATTAAGATCCAAATAATTCAGATTTAACTGGGTATGGGAATAATCCTACATCTTAAGCCCACATCTTTCATACTCAAATCGGGAGCTCAGCAAAGAATTTAAGAATTGACACCACAGAAGTGGTTCATTTTATTACCATGATCATTTCTTATTTGCTAGGGGCTGGGTTCTGCCCCCGTGAACATATGCTTCCACTGAAGTCAGTGGGAGTTGCACACATTTTTAGCAGCTGGCAAAATGTGCTCCTATATTTATATTTGTTAAATTTGCTTCCAGCACCCGGGACAAAATTGGTTTAGAGGGCTGTTAGAGAATAAAAAAGATCAACGGTGGAGCCTCGATTGTGTTTAGGTACCGGTTGTATGTGGTGCTTGATTCATTCAAGCTGTGCAGGCATTTTAGATTAATCACTGCTGGGGATAGTCCCTCACTGCCTTGCATAACTCCCATTAATGTTCATGTGGGCATTGAAAAGAAAATATTCCTTTCATAAAAGAAATGCCAAACATCTGTTTGTGTTTCTTCCCGTGCCTACGCTTTTTGCCAGCAGCAGTGTCTGTGGCTGCAGGCTTAAAAACTCAACTGGCTCTCTTCAAAAAAGTTCCATGGGCTGGAAAGTGGTGAGAAAACCACATTCAAACATCCAGGTCAAATGGACACTCATTGTAACATATAAAGTACCTGCACCTCCAAGCAAACAAGGGGAGGATGATCAATGAAATCTGAAATACCCAGGTTTTACTTTGGGAATTCAGGTTTGGGAACGTCACCCCGACTTTCAGGGATTGCTCTGTAGCAAATCAACCTTCTGGGAAAATAACAGCAAACTCTGTTTTACCTCAGCTGAGGGTCAGGAGGACACTGATAAGTGGCCATGAATCATTCACCAGGGCTGATGGATACCACCCATTATCCTGATTTAGCAGATAACCTGGACCATATGGTTTCCACCAACATCTGATGGGTTTAAAGAACTCACATCACTTCCCTTTAGAGCCTGACATCCAAACCAAGCCCTTCCCAGATGATGCATGTGCAGTTAAAACTCACTGTGCCAAAAAAAATTATTCCAGGCCCTTTCCTGCAGTTTGCTTTGGCTGCATGGAGAGGTCTCCTCGCAGTGGGTGGTGAGGGAAGGATGGAGAAAAGAGAGGTTTGGTCTTCCACAGCTTCAATAAATTGTCCTGAGCTCTGCAGCCTGATGTTCAGGCAAAGCACATTGCAGGCAGTGTGTGTGCTGAAACAAAAATATTAAATCCCACCACCCAACCAGGGGTGTTGTAGCAAGAGAAAGGTTGCAGTATTTTGTGTAGCCTGCCTTTCTAGGAATGATCACATCACATAGTCCTTCCCAGAAAGGTTCTTCAGATGTTTGGAGGGATTAAAGTGCTGCTTTTCATGACTGGGAGAAGATTTTGAGCTACAAAACCATCTCATGTTGCTTGCTGTGGTGTGAGAGCTTGGTCTCCATGATTTGTACAGCAGCAGACACAGGAGTAGCTAATACAAATAAAAATGTTGCTCTTGTAATAGCTGTGCAAGGAAGAACAAAAGGTGAAATGAAGACTGAAGATGGGATATTGAAGTCACTGCCTGTTCATGCATTTCAGTGAGACCTGGGTGCCTTGAGCCCTCAGCTGCTCCAAGGGCACCTTGGGTTCGTTCCTCCTTTGGCCACGTGACAAGGGGGTTTAGAACCTGCTCTTACATATTCTTCTTGGAAAAATTCCCTTTGAGAGGACTTATTCCTGGCAGTCTGTGAATCAGATTGAAGGACATCAGGATTGGAACTGTTGGAAGGAGCTCACTCCCTGTTATCTGCCAGCCCACGTGGTCGGTGTCACAGACCACGCAGAGTTCTCGGTGTCCTGCTGGGACAGCCAGCTCTGCTGAGCTCTGTGGAGCTCTGCTGCTCCAGGAGCTTGTGTTTCACAGCTGTCCTGAGTGGCAGAGCTGCAGGGATGGCCCTGCATCCACAGCTTGGGGTGGATTCCCTGGAGGCATTGAGGAGGAGCAGAGCCATGCCACGATGGCACGAGCAGTGGGGGTGGTGGAGCTCCCATGTGAAAATATTTGCTTTGGGAAAACCCAAGTGTGGCCTTTGATCTGAATTCTGTCATTTGCTGGGCTTCTTGAAAGGCAGAGGCAGGCAGTGGCAGCGAGGTTATCAGTGCTGGTGTTCTCATTGAGATCAGCAGGGCTTCCTTAATAAAAACAATAAAAATCACACTGAGATCACCACGTGCTGACGCAGTGTCAGTAGCAATATCCTCATTTCCATGGCTGTGAAACCCCTGTCCCCAGCACGCTTCCATTTGCACACATTCTGCATTTCAGCAGGGGAAAAAAAAAAAGGCACAGCAGCTGAAATGAATGAGCTGAAGGAAGTGAATAAAGGGTTGACAACTGAAGCAAATATGAGAATGAAAACCTCTGGTAGAGCATCCCTCCACTGATAGTGATGGAGAGATGCTGATTGACACAGCACAGAATGCAGCCCTTGTGTCCTGGGACTGGGAAACATCACAGTGCAGTGCAGTCATTTGGAGCTGGCATGACACAGCAGGCTAAGGACCAGGAAAATACTGTGTGGAGATATTATTTCTAGGAAATTTTAAAAGCATTTCCCAGCTGACAGAACTCATCTCAGGCCGCAGCTAATGAACACATTAATTAAGGTAATGGATCCTCTGTAGAATTTGTGGAAGCCCCAGGGATGATTAAGCAGTGCCCAGAGATAGTTGTTTTCCATCAGAGGCAAATTCTCCCTCCAGTTTTGACATTGTTCTCCAGGAAAACCCCTCTTTAGGTGTGGAAGATGTGATTCCTGCCCCCCTGTGCCTGCCTGGCCCTCAGGGATGCAGCCAGTCCGTGCAAAGCACCATTGCCACCATTTAGGCACTTCCAGTCACTGTGATAATTGCTTTTTTTTGGTAAGAATATTTGTATCTTTGCCTGGTTTAGGGAGGGAATGAGGCTTATGTGTCTGCCCTGCTTCTAATACCTTGAGGAACTCCTCAAATTTCAGCCAAATTTGATTTGCAGCAGGGTGAAAGCTGAAGGACAGGCTAGCACTGCAAGTCCAGTGTAGGTAAGGAAAAGAGCCACAAATTAATGCCTGAGACAGGATATTGAGGAATTAATCAGATTTCTTAATAGTGGTGGTTTTCAGAGATTCACAGAATATTCTGAGTTGGAGAGGACCCACAAGGATCAATGAGTCCAACTCCTAATAAATGGAATTTGTTGTTCCCTAAACCAATCTGAGCCTGCAGCCACAGCACTGGAGCAGACAGGAGGGGAATTTTGGGAACACCTGAGAGCCCTTGGGAAACTGCAGCCCCTCCTGCTGAGAGGGTCTCCAGTGCCAGCCTTAGCCAGTCCCTCCTTTTTATGGCCACAAAAGAGTGTCAGATGCACCCAGGAATGCAACAATTCAAGGCAGAATTCAGGGAGAGAGCAGCCAAGTCAAGACATTTCCCCTTCTTACTCCAAGATCTCCGTGTGTTATTCCAGAGATGAACCCTCTGTTTGTGCATCACCACAGCAGCCCCAGTTTTACATCTCATGGCTCATTTACACTCAGATTTAGAGGGAATGTTGAAAAAAATCCCACTGAACCTTGTCCCCTGCACAACAGTGGGGCAGCTTGGGGTGGCTCAGGGCCTGGGACAAGCCCAGCTCTGGGTGTTGCCATCCAGCTGCCAGTGGAATGGAGTTGTTCTTTGTATGAAATGGAAAACTGGGCATGTTCTAAGGCTCTTCTTATTGTTTGTGGGAACCTCTGGTTATTTAGCACCCCGTGGAAGCAAATTACATCAAATTTTTGCATGTGGATTAGTTTGGGGTTTTTTCTCCTCAGGGAGTTCACTGCTTAGCTTTTGGGAAAAAATGTTCTTTCTTTTTAACTTGTGCTCTAGCACAGTTTGACTGTGTCTCTCTTTCATAACTGTGTCTCTGTGCCTTTTCACAGACTTTGGATTGAGCAACTGTGCAGGAATTTTGGGTTATTCTGATCCCTTCAGCACCCAGTGTGGGAGCCCAGCATATGCAGCCCCTGAACTCCTGGCAAGGAAGAAATACGGGCCCAAAATAGACGTCTGGTCCATGTGAGTTCCTTCTCAAGCTTATAATTGATTTTTGCAAAGAGCAGGGACATCTCCAGCTGGGTCAGGTGGCTCAGAGCCCTCTTCTGCCTGACCTGAGATGTTCTCAGAGATGGGGCATCAACCCTGGAATGACTGTCAGACTTTAAAGATGAACTGCAGTCTCCAAAACCTAATTTTCCCCTCGTTCCTGATCGTTTTGGTTTCTTTTTCCTGCCTGTTTCCTTTCAGTGGGGTGAACATGTATGCCATGCTGACTGGAACATTGCCCTTTACTGTGGAGCCATTCAGCTTGAGAGCCTTGTACCAAAAAATGGTGGACAAAGAGATGAACCCCTTTCCCACCCAGCTCTCCTCAGGTAATGCTGATTCCATGTTCCATGGAATTACGGATCATGAGTTGTGCTGCTGACGTGTTGTGCTAATTGGGAAAAGCTCCTTTTTTCTTTTTTTCATTTTGGCCTCTGAAAGACCTGCAGGAAAGTTGATGCAGCAGAATTCCTTTTGCTTTGGCTTCTGGAGAAGCACCAAGTTGTGCTGGAATGTGAGAGGAGGAACAAATCTGTGAAATCCTGTGCTTTTGCAGAGCAGTTGGTCAGTTTTGCACATCCAGAAGATGGGTAAGGGTGGATGAACAGATTATTTTGAAATAACAGATTCCTGGGCGTTATCATGGCTGGGCTTGAGTGACAAATTGCCTCAAACGACCTCACATTTATTATGGAATAATGACATGCACTCAGAGAGTTATTTTGGGACAGCCACCTGGGATAACCTCTGTGTGCTCACAAAATGCAAAATAGTTGATGTATTAGTATTAGAAATATTAATTCCTGCTTCAGAGCCACGTCACTAGGCAACAGAATCATTTTTCAGCTTGCAGCAAGGCCACTGTCAGCATTTGGAACAAGCTCTGTTTGGTGGCTGGGTTTTATTTTTTTCATGCCAGATTTGTTGTCCGTGGAGAGCTTCTGCCTCCTTCCCTGGCAGCCTGTTTGCAAAGGGCTTTTGGTAAAATTAAAAGATCCCAAATGCAAAAAGGGAATGGAAACCCATGGGAGTTGAGTCCCAAGGTGAATTCTCCAAGCAGAGATTTAGGGTTCCACCTCCCACCCTGTAGAAGGCCAGACCCTGAGTAGCCAAAAAGATAACATTGCTTTTTGACAGGCTTTGTTTTGCTGTTTCATCCATCCCACCATTTAGTGGAGAGCAGATTTTCTCCATTTTCAGCATCTGTAGCCCACTTGACACTGTGCTCCCCAGGGAAGGCAGGATTTTGTTTATCCTCTGAGAGCTCCAGCAGCCTGAACTTGCAGAGATGATGGCAAATTAATGGACTAGATTTAAAGATGTTAACCTTTGCCCAAAAGGTAGCCATCAGTCTCTGACCCAAGGGCCTTGTGAGCCCAGAGATGTGGCACTGTGTGATTTAGGGTGACATTTCTTCCTGCCACGTTAGGCTTTGGGTCACTGGGCAGAAACTCTGCTCTGGGAATTGTAGTGCTTCTAATACCTTGAGGAACTCCTCAAATTAACTTAACTTCTTGGGTTTATGGACCTTTTATTTTAGTTTAATTTCTGTAAATTCATCTATAAAGTAAAGAATTTTTACAGGAGAATTTTCACAGTAAAAATTTTCACTTTTTCATGCCCAGTACCTTATCTTTCAATATTTAATTTCCTGGCTACTGCACACCCAGCCCCATCATGCAGGTCTCATCACTGAGCAGGAAAACACTTTCATTTGTGTGACCCACAATGCTGGCTGACTGTGAGCACCCAGAACAACCTGTGTGGCAAAACAGGGACATTTTGGAGCTGGTGTTTGACCTTCCCACTTGGGAACCTGCTTCTCATTAAGCCTCTTGAACAACAGCTATCTGGATATTGATTTTAGCTGAGCAGAGCTCAGGTGCTCGGGCAGTTGGTGTTCACCTTGCATATATTCATTTTCCTTCATGTTTTCTCCCTGGGGAAATTGTTTTGCTGTCCCCAGCGGTGTGGCTTAGCTGGAAAAGCTCCTTGTGCCATCCCAAGGTGCTGCTGCTCCTCTCTGCTACCCAGGTCTGGAGCTTCCAGGAGGGAATCTTCACTCCACAATTAGTTTTTCCCAATAAAGGAGGACCAGGCCTAGTTGAAACAGTTTATTCTCAGCTCAGAGGGACACTTCTCATGAGGTTTTAGGCAGATCACTTGATTTCATTGCTGCTAATCACGTAAGAAGCACATGACTTAAAAATTGAGGAAACTCAGGAGGAGTAGGTGAATGTCATTGGAAGCTGAAGGTTCAGGAGAACAAAGCAAAGCCTGTTAATTTTGCTGTACTCTTTTAATTTGGCTAAAACCTTCTGCAGCTGATTGCAGGTTGAATGGGAGCCAAAGAATTCATCCTTATCAAGTCAAAGGGAGCCAAATTTGCTGTGTCTTCCTTCCCAGGTCTGCATGCCTTCCCTCCCATCCACTCACCCCTGGTCCATCTCCTTCTGCTTTGATCCAGTGATTTGTCTCTGACCTAGCTCCAGCATCTTGCCCTCATGTGGGAATTAAATGAATTAAATGTTGGCTCACCTGCTCTGAAACTTCAAATGAGCTCTGAGCCAAAAGGTGCTTTTTCTGCTCTCCTTTCTATATAAAATAAACACATAAAATAATGTATATAAATAATCGTGACTGTAAATCATTGTTTCTGTTGCTAACCCCTTATCAGTTCTTCCATTTTCTCAAGGACATGGGGGCGTGCAGTCAGGAAAATGTTCCTTTTCAGAGTGCTCTGGCTCGGGCTGCACACCTGGAGTCACTCATCTCCTGTGCCAGTCCTAGAGCAGGTGACAGAGCTGCTTTTTGGGGTTTTCCCTTGATCTCTCCACAGCGGCCATAAACTTCCTGCGCTCTCTGCTGGAGCCAGACCCTGCCAAGAGACCAAACATCCAGCAGGCCCTGGCAAACAGATGGCTCAATGAGAACTACCCTGGGAGAGCACCACCCAATGTCACCTACCCAAACAGGTAAAAACAGTGAGGGGAGGAGAAAACCTGCCAGTATGTCCCTGGTGTTCCAGTTCCACTCGTGTCACTCATCCTAGGAATTGTGAATCCATCCTAAAGGTTGTTGAGAATGGCCCTGTGCTGCTCGAAATGGCCAAGAGCAATGCCTTGAAGTGGAAGCTGCAGTTACAGTGCATTGTTTGCAGGGTGGGCTGGGGTGCAGATATTCTGATTAATTTGCTGCAGGCCTGGGATTGGGGAGGTGTGACAGGCAGTTCTGATTGATGCCTGGTGAAGGCTGACCTAGAACAGAGACTAGGTTAAAGACTAGAGTTAAATGAATAAAGTAGGGATTTATTAAAAAGATCTCCTCAATGGATCCACCTCGGGCAGCACAAGAGCCCAGCCAGGGCTGCACCCAAGATGAACCAAAATGGTCCCAAGATGAACCAAAATGGTCCCAAAATGCCCCAGCGGGCACGGGGTCTCTCCCTTGGATCAGTTCTGCTCCATTTGCACCTTGGAGTTCATTGTCCCATTCCAGCTTTAGCCCATGCACTCCCATCCTGCTTGTTTTTCTCTCTCCAGCCCACGCTGTTTGTGCTCTTGGGCTGAGATTTGGATCATTTGTCCTTGGTCCCCAGCTGGAGCAGGAATTGTTTTGTCTCCCTGCTCTGTGCACAGAGCTCACCATCCCCTAATATGAAGCCCAGACCCACACACTAAAGCAGCACAGAATCTAAAAAATTTAAAAGCTAAATACTGAGGCATCATGATCTCCTCCTCATTGGTCAGTAAAAGCCAAGCTGCTTCTCCAGGAGAGCCTCTGCCTGTTTGTGAGGTGCTGTGGGTTAAGGGAATATGCCAACCATGGTGAGAAAGGTCAGAGTTTGATGGTGCTGCTGTGTTGAATACCTGCACCCTGCTGAATACGTGACTAAAAGCAGGCAGAGAACCAATCTCATGGTCAGTCAAACATCCTTCCAGGGAAAAAGAAAGAGGGGGAG
Source organism: Peucedramus taeniatus (assembly GCA_013400575.1). NCBI lineage: Eukaryota > Metazoa > Chordata > Aves > Passeriformes > Fringillidae > Peucedramus > Peucedramus taeniatus. The sequence goes on along the minus strand of WBNO01028790.1, from coordinate 235 downwards.
CTACTTGTGGTCCAGTTTGGTTATAAATAATCTTGCTGGACTTGAAATGTCTGCAGTGCAGAGGAAAGAAATAAGGGCACTTTTTACATAAGGATTCATCTGACTTCTCTCTGGTTCTGCCTGAGGATGGCTTTGTGCCCTGGAGATACGAGTTCCTCTCCAGTGTCTGTAAATGAAGCCTCAGGCAGCTCACCTGGAATTGCATGTCTGGATTTGATCAGATGGATGGGGGATG
>WBNO01028787.1:0-57272 GCA_013400575.1 Peucedramus taeniatus | reverse complement strand
GTGGATTAATTTTCCTTACACCATCAAAGTCACTACTCTATTCACATATTTAAAGCCAAGCAGGTGTTAGAGAATTATTTCTAGGTAGATGATGCAGAGAAAGATTTTCAAAAAAGAGTCAGAGCTGTCTACAGAGGAAGCAGGAGATTCTGCCCCAGACTCCTTCCAGTTACTGAAAACTATGAAGTCCTACTTACTACTCTGCCCAAAAATTCAGTGTGCTCTGTGAGGAAGTGGCTCGGTTTCTAGCAAGACTATGGTGATTTTGTGAAGATTTACCCCTAATTACTGTCCTTATACCTGCAGGATGGTTGGTAGTATCAGGATAGCAGGTATCAAATACAGCGCTTGGGAAACAAGTCAGTGCCATCAGTGAAGCTCAGAAGTCTCATAAATTATTAGATTGGATTGAAATATTTTTTATACTATGGAAAAATGTGAAATAGTTGAAATTTTGACTTTTGGAGGAGAAATAGGGCCTTGTTGAAAAGCAGTGTTCTTTGGTGGAGTTGAGCTTTATTCAGGTATCCTGTAAAACTTTTGGCATGGAAAAGGACCATAGAATCATGGATTGTTTTCTGGAAACCTCATAACATCAGTGAAAATGAAGATAAATCAAAGGTGGAACATCATGAAAAAACAAGAAGAACTGGTTTATGACAAAAGATTAAAAGAATCAAATTTATCTAGCTTGTCCAATTAAATATCAAATCATGATGAATAAACACTGACTGTGAACAGCAATGACAGACACATTATTTAGGGGTTTTTAGAGAGTTATCACTGGAAAAATCAGGATGAAAGTAAGCAGTAGACAATACTGACTGGATATGAGTAGAAATGATCTATAGTGATATAGAAGAACAACCTCACAAAAATAAAAGTCAATAATTAAAAGTGTATTGGACAAAGCATTGGAAAACTATCAAATCTCTATCTTAATATCTCATTCATCACTATGATGATACTCCTTCTAGAGAACACAATTTCACTCACACAGAAATGTGATAATGGTCCATCTTTTTCTTATTTCACTAACTCTACTTTCTATTTCTTTTTCTACCTCTACTGTCCATTTTGTGCTGAGAAATGTGCATTGGTTTGATGCCTAAGATTGAGTCCACAATCAGTGGTGTCTCAGTTGTTACTTTTTTCTCTCTTTCCAAAGAGATTTCTGAGGGCCCTATGGTACATGATTTTTGTCAGTTTTATTTTGCTTCATCCTGTCTGGTGCACCTAATAGGAATGCTCAGGAATGTCAGGATGATTGGTCAGACTCCTTCTCTCTAGCCCCAGAACTGGGGCCATGCTGCTTTTCTGTAGTCTCACAAGACTTCTCCAGCACCCACCTTTCACAGTCAAGAAGTCCAAGCAGTTGATTTTGCTGTTCTAATCACTGCAGAAAACACATCAGACTTCCTCACTGAGTTGGTNTTCTTTGTTTTTGCTTGTCTCTTAGTGCTATTACATTTGTATTTGTCTTTGTTTTGTCTAATATTCCTAGTAAAGAACTGTTATTCCCACTCCCAAATCTTTGCCTGAGAGCCTCCAATTACAAAATTATAATAATCTGAGGGAGGGGGTTTACATTCTCTATTCAAAGAGAGATCCCAGCTTTTGCTGGCAGGTACCTGTCTTTCAAACCAAGACAAGGTGTAAGTAGAAGCCATCAGCATATACATTGAGTTTAAATTTTTCCTGCACTGGCACACTCTACTTCTGTTGGACTAGAGCCTCCATCATGCTTCCCAGTTGCTAAATATTATTACTCTCTTTTCAGTTTTTGACCAATCTTTTTTTTTCTTCTTTTTTTTTTTTTTTAAATTTTATTTTTTTAATTCTCTAAGAAGAAGAAATTTCCTTGTGAAGTGCAAAATAATTGCATTTACCTTCATACCCATTTCAGTGTGCTCTCACAGGTACCTATTTCCTAGTGCAGCACTTCCATTTCACTAGTAAAAGGACCTTGCACAAGCACCTGTTCACTTGCCCCAACTGTCTTAAATGCTACGGTGGAGGCGTCCAAAGCAGCAGGACTTCAGGGAGGGCAGCCAAACTTCAGTGATGATCCTGGCAGCCACAGGCAAATACTGAATCAACTCCATGTGCAGGGAGAAAGGGTTGAACGTGCTGGTGAGGTGCTTTAGCTGTGGGCATATTTAAGTTTGCGTATGCAGAAGAGTTGCAGAAAGAAAACAAATGGCTGTCCTTGTGAGTGGCAAGGGTAAGTGGGACTACTGTTGGAAGAATGCTTGTGGCTCATCCTGCAACTGTGGCAATGTGATTTCTACAACGTGCCTGTGTTTGTACCACATGGAGCCATTACATGATATACAAGCTTGACTGAAGTACCACTCTTTCGCCCTAGGCTCCTTAAATTCAATAGATTTAAGCAATTTGGTGTTCTTAGCACATTTGGCAAATGCAAGCCTCCTTCCTGTCCTCAGGTGCATCAAATACTCATGTCTTCTTTCCCCATCCTTCTTTGAGGGGCATATTTGGCAGACCCTGTGGTAAAACTGAGCTGCATTGAGCCCTGTAGGACCCAACTGGACAGAGAAGTCTCATGGCACTGAGCTCAGTGCAAAATCCTGGCTTTTTTACAGGACTTATGTCTGTATAAGAATGATAAAACAAGTATCACAGTAATTCCCATGGTACTCTCAACATGAATCTGCCCCCTTATAATCTGTGAAATAGGGTAAGGCTCTAACATTGGTGTGGTATCTGATACCTGCCATCACCAACTGGTGCAAATTCAGTAAGAACAAGATGGGAGGCAAATTTTCAAAGAAGAATGTGAAGCATGTTCTGGCCGTTGTTAACATGAAAATAAAATTTCTTTCTGCTCCTGTTTTTATGGTCTCTTAAGAATGAGGATTAGTTTATTACTGAGAAACTCTTATTCTGGAAATTATGGAATGTAACAGAGAAACCTCAAATCTGCCTTTGTTATTCCAGAAAAATACCTTTACTGTTTTCTGAGTACATATGGCAAGCAAATGCATACAGCTATTTTTGCTGGTATCTGAAGTTCAGAAATCACAGGCTTTGTGGAGGAAAAGTTTTTTTTCATTACACAGAGTATGGCTGGCCAGTAACTATCTGCAGCTCACTGTACTTTATCTCAAGCCAGCAACAGATCTCTTACACTGAAAAGCTGTTGCTGTTTTAGTTATTGGTTGTAGCACATTTGAAACAAATGGTTTAACTGCAATTTATCCAAGTCTATAATTATTCAAATTGCTCAAGGGGCTCTGTAGGTTCCATCCCAGCTGGAATTCTTCTTCTTACGTTTCTTTAAATAACACAGAATGTGTTAAACAAAATGCACATTGTTTTTAATTTCAGAACAATCTCATGCACTGGTTCAGCTGTCCCCATAAGTCTTTCCATGCCATACTACTGCAGCAGCCTCTACTAGAGGGTTTTTTTGAAGTTTATATATCTCTCCTTTTTATTTTTCTTTCCATTTTTTCTTTCCACCTCCCCCTTTCTTTCCCCTCTCTCCTCCTTCCCACCACCCCTTCCCAACAATTGGCCTACAGGAACCCACTCAAAGCCGTAAACTAAAAAAACTTCTGTGCATTTGGGAAGTTGGCTGCTTTTCTGTAAGTGATAGTGGTTTAATATTTCTAATTTTCCTGAGATTTTGTCTTGGCATTTGGAAAAGAAATAAAGAGAGAGTTGTTAAAAAAAATTGAAAAACTGAGGATCCTTTGGATCTCATAATAACAACTTATTTTCCTATCTTTCTTAATCAGAGTATCATTAATCCTTTAGGTATGGAGTAACAAAATGAGACATGCAATAAGGGATGGTTATTAAGTAGCTCCAAAGCAAATACTGACTAGTCCACAATTTGTGGCATATGAAATGCATCCTAGTCTCCATGATGTGGGGATTGCATTTTTGACTTGTGTATTTAACTAGTGGCCATCTATATTATCATACTTTGTAAATTACCACTAATTTGTGCTATGATTCATGGGTAAAACTGGGGGTGTTGGTTAGTAATGTATGGCATTGTTTGGCCCGTGCCTTCAGTGCTTCATCAGGCATCCAGTCAGGAATGGTACCATCCTGCCATCAAAATGGTACCATTTTTCCATTTGTGCTCACATCTGCTTATTGTAGCCTCTTTCAGTCACACTGTGAGTGGGAGATATCAGGGCTAGGATCAGGATTACACAGTATTAGATCTGAAGTTTGTTTGGAAAGTCACACTGCACAAAGTGTTTGACTGGCTTATCTGTAAGAATATTGCCTGTAAAACCCATTCTGCACTGCAAGTGAATGTAGCAAAAATGATCAGTTCAGTTTTGTTTTGTGCCTCAGGTATCATCTAACTCATCAAATCAAAAGAAAAAGAAAGTCTGACCTTTCTGACCACTTGCAATGAGGACATAACAGCTGCCATATGAATCTAGCCTGAGGTCTCCATGCACTATTGTATGTTTTTTGACAAAGACCCATAGGTGGAGGGATCTTGACAGTTTTACTTGTGGGAAAACACATTTCTGGAGTGATTAGAGTCATAGCTATTGGGCTGATACTGGACCATCCAGCTTTCACAAGGTCGTATGAGATGAGTCCCTTCAGTTCCTCAGGCTCATTTATAAACAAATCCAGGAAAATGATTTTGCCAAATATTCTTGGAAAAGAAGGTATTAGGAATGGAACAGTTAGAACTGCTTGTCCTTTCTGGTTTTTTTTTTTTTTTCTTTTTATTTCTGTCTGAAATAATATTGCTTTCAGAGCTGGGATTCAGTCATCACTGAAGCCTGATGTAGTCTGGTGGCTTAACTAACACTTGACACTTGATGTTTGCAATAGACTGGGAACAGACTCTGCCACTCACCATGTCCTTCCCAAGTGCTGCTGAACTGAGCAGCTTCCACCTTAGAGGGAAAGGCTTTGTAACAGAATCAGCTGTGATCAATGAAGTGTAGCCTTTAGCTGTGTCTGCACCATGCAGTGTTTCTGGAACAGCCAGGTCAGTAAGGAGGGTAAAAATGCATTTGGGGGTATACGGCAAAACTTAAATCAAAAACATTTCCTGCACACAGGTAAACGCAATTAATTTTTCCCTAGTTTCTGCATAATTATGATGAAGTCTTAAAAGATCTGCTGCTTGGCTTCTCATACAGTTTCAGAAATTATTTTATGGCCTTATTTTCAAACTCAGGCTTGTGCATCCACCAAGCTGCTCTTCCCAAGGAACAATAGTGAAATAAATAAATTAAAACATCCATGGCCTTTGTGTATGCCTTGAAACTGGCTAAAGTTTAAAACAAAAAAGCTCCATAAACTAGTCCTCAGATAAAAAGCTGATGTGACTTAGCTGAAAGTGGGATCAGAAAAATTCCCATTGTCCATTTTAATTACACAAAAAGATGTAAGGACTGATTTCAATTAAGTTTCATATACAGTGAGCTGTGTTCAATACAATTGCTTCCATTTAGACTAGTACCAGCAAAAGGAAGGCTGGGACCCTTTTTACTACTCTGTATATTTAAAATAGTTTAGTAAAACTAACACATCTAAATCTCTTATTATCACTTCACTATGGTAGTGTTTTGTAAGCAGGAATGAAATTCTTTCAGCAATGCTCCCACTGGAAAGACTGTTCCCATTTCACAGCCAGGGAGCTGAGGCACGTAGGTCAACAATCTAACCCAAAGCCCAACTTTTAGCACTCTTATAAAAGACACTTGGCTTATTTAATTGGGAATTGAAGGTAAATTTGCTTATATCTAAGCCAGATTATAATTCTGTAATTTGTTCATAAGGCAGCTGTGCCCAAGCACAGCACTTGAGGATAAGGCAGAAAAGCTTAGCCATAAATTTCAGTTTTGCAGAACTTTTTTGTTGCACCCCTGTGACTCTTCCAGCCTATTCACAGTCTGGGGCACTGAAAACAGTAGCATCATGGAGGTCAATTTCTAAAAATACCAGTAGGGCTAGCACAGAGCTGATTTTGGGGCTATGTCATCTGGAGAGAGACATTGGTGGCTCCCACCTTCTGGCTCATTCTGAGAGCAGCAGGAGCTTCTGCCTTGTACAGATGCAATTTAATGATGATAGAAAATGGTAGCATATTGTTTCTGTAAGAGGCAGTCTCTCATGGATCCCACAGCGTTCTTACCAGCATGTTTAACCTCTAATCTGGAAAAGAAAAATACCATCTGGTATACACCATCCTTGAAAGTTTGCTGTCCCCTGCCTTGATGTGTACCTGGAGAGCTCATCTAAGTGTTGCACTGAGTTATCTGTGCTGCATAAACCTGTCCAGACCCCAGAAGAAGTGAAGCAACATTAGTGCAATGTGCTGAGTCAGTACAGCTGACTTTGCAGCGGGGCTCAATGAAGTGGTGCAGAATGCCATGTTTGCCTGGCCAGGCTGCTTCCAGTAAGGGAGCTGGTTTATGTGGTGCTCTCTTAGGTATCTGATCAGAACTGCAACAGGCCACGTTGGCAAATGCATAATCTTTTAATGTTTAATGAGGAATATTTTTCTTCTTGATTTTATTTATCTTGTCAGGGAAATGTCATGCTTCTTGCCCTTGTTTGTCTATTTATGCAGTGCTAATCCTTTCTTCGCTCTTGAGGTGAGAAGGATTTTGGCACAAATAAGAACTTTAAGCGGTTAAGTCCTGACAACCCAGGCTCACTGCAGTCTATGCCTTACCTCTGCATTGTCTCTGTAGCAGAGAGCACAGGAGGGGCTGTGTGTACACTCAATCAAAATCTACTGTCAGTTGGTTTATGTATTTAAATCACCACAGTCTCAGTACATGTCCCAGGGTATACTTGACTGTGCTGCCAGAAACTGAGACGCTCTGTTTCTGGTCCAGGTGGGTTCTCTTTTCCTTAGGCAACCTGCTGACCTGAGCTCAGGGATCATCAGACTGATGCCAAATGTGATATGGAAAACTGGCTGAGCACACTGAAGCCCCAGGCTCATTGGGAACCCACCTACCTCTAGAGAAGCTGGGATGACAGGCATGGCCCACTACATCCACATCCAGTTTTCTCCTTAGAGGTGGTCAGGAGGGAAGGATATTGGAACAGTTTTCAGTAACTAAATACCATGCCTTGGATTGACCTTGCTGGTGAAGACACCACTGCTGTGTGAACACACAGGTTGTTCCATTTCCCCAGTGAAAGAAATGAGGTGAGACTCACAGGTGTGACCTCATGAGTTCCTGCTGAGCACATGAATCAGAACCCCAGCCCAGTGGTGGCATATGTCCCTTGTAAAGAAGTAATTATTACTCATCCCAGTCTCTGCAGTTCTTTAGTAATTAAGTGTCCTCTCACAGGCAAAATGAAAGTGTGAGATAGAAGTTTTAAGAAGGAGGCTGGGTTACAGTCTTTTGTGTGCATAGGAGCAGACCTAACTGGCTGCTGCTGTGGTCTATTTGGATATCTCAGTCCTATGACTGCTTTCATTCGTTCAGCAGTTTGAAACTAGAGCTGTTTTGACTTAAAAAGATTCCTCATGTACATGCTAAAATGTGCATATTACATTTTTTAAAGGTGTCTGTAAAGTACCATGGAAATAATTGGTCCTGATGTTTAATTAGGTAGTGTTTGAAAAGCACTTTGAAAATGAAAAATGGAGTAGAAGTGCTAAATATTCTTGCCTAAGGTTGATTAATTACGGACAGTAAATCTTACATTAACCCATGTGATAAATGTGAGCGAGTAGACTGCATAATCTATTAAATAAACCCAGGCATATACACTTTTCCTTGTGCATATGGATCTGGGGATGATTATCTGGAGGTTGGAGAATTCTGTCTGCTTTATAGCTTCTCATCCCCTTTTTCATTCATGTTGAAGACTGTAGCAGAGAATTCAGGATCTGGCCTTTCAGAGCTAGCAGAGGGGCAATCCAGGGCATAGGAACCTGCAGGGCTCCTTCAGAAGCTTCTACTTTCAGCTTCACAGGAAGTTGTTAGACAGTGAGGCTATATCTCTATTAGTATATCAAACATGTCCATCTCTTCGCTACTGAAGTCACCTGGCACTGGTTTGCCCACATCCACACAATTAAACATTTTTACCCTTTGGAAGCAAAGTGGTTGTAGCCAGGTGCTCTAGCAGGGAGAATCCCTGGCCTGTGCTAGCTCAAGAAGTCTTCCTGCAGATTGCTTGGGTGAGTGCAAGTCAGCCCCAAGTCAAAATCATTCTAGAAATTTAACAGTGGAGATGATCGAGGCTCAGTTCCAAAGCCAGCCCAGAACTGTTTATTTTACCACTACAGATGTAGCTTGAGGGGCTGTAGCCTCACCTAAAGCACTTACCTTTGTTGTGTTCAGGGCACCTTCCACTGATGGAAGAGTACAAAGCTGCTTTCCTACAGATCATCACAGTTGGATCGTGTCACATGACATTCATCTTGCCAGCCTCTCTGAGCTGTGGCTGTTTTGAGGTAGCAATAGTGATATCTGGTCTTAAAGGGCTGATGAAGCCAACCACCCAGCTTCACTTGCACTGCAGAGTAGATGATATATTGCAGGACCACTTCGTGTCTTTGACAGGTTTTAAGTGGGGCTAATGTATAAAGAGCAAATGTTCTTATCACACTTAGACCAAATATGTGAGAGGTCTGTGCTAGTTCTTGCAAATATGGTAAGTGCCTTGAATAAACTGACAATCACTTACCTCAGATAAAAGTCTGGAGAAGCCTGTAGAATGAAAATGGAAAAGGAAGGAGATGAGTCCAGAGACACTGCATGAGAATCTGCAGAAAATACAGAGAACATATATGCCTTTTTTTTTCCTATATGACAATTTGCTTATATGCTATAGAACAGTGAACTTTTAAAGACTGGAGAAACAAGTTTTCTACTTGAATTCAGGGATTAGGTCAGTTGTTAACACTGGCACACTGGAGTCAGCATTGAACAATTCATGTGAAGTTGTTACTTTAAGAGGATATTACTTTGAGATATAAGGATAACCGATGACTAATCATTAATGTGGCTGACTTACAAAAAGAGGCAGGAGATATGAATTACATAATCGATTACTTTGGAAAAGACATCCTAGATGATCAAGTCCAACCTATGACCAAGCAGCACCTTGTCAACTAGACCATGGCACTCAGTATCACATCCAGTCATTTCTTAAACACCTCAAGGCTTAAACACCTCAAGGAACAGTGACTCCACCACCATCATTCCCATATTTAATCACTCTTTTTGTGAAGAAATTCCTCCTAATGTCCAGCTTAAACATCCCCTGGTTTACATCTGCATCTGAGGTCTGCAGCCTCAGACTGTGTCCTCTCATCCTGTTGCTGGTTCCCTGTGAGAAGAGGACAAACCCCACCTGGCTGCAGCCTCCTTTCAGGCAGTTGTAGAGAGTGATAAGGTCTCCCCTGAGCCTCCTTTTCTCCAGGCTAAACCCCTCAGCTCACTCAGATGCTCTTCATAGGACTTGTGTTCCAGACCCCTCCCCAGCTCTGTTCCCCTTCTCTGGACTCACTTCAGTGGCTCATTGTTCTTCTTGAAGTGAGTGGTTCAGAGCTGCATACAGTATTCAAGGTGTGGCTTCACCAGTGCCAAGTACAGGGGGATAACAACTGCAGAACTGCCGTTGAGGTCTCTGATGTAGATAACAGTGGGAGAGTTTGACTCATGGTAGTCTGGTCAGAAAAGTACGGAAGCTTTGCTTTTCAAATTCAAGTGACAGATCCTAAAATGTTAAATTATGATCTGTTTGGAAAAGATTGTCACATGTCCATGAAAATGAGTCCTGACTACACACATAAAGACTTCAGCAAAAGTTCTGGTTCTTTTCAGGCTTTAATGAACAAGCTATAGCGTGAAGTGGTAGGGAAGGTCAGATTTAGGCATTGGGAAGTTGAGTCAAAAAGTGGGGCCTTGGGCATAGACTTTGCAGCCCCCCAGAATTTCCCTTCCTCTACATCTATTTGCCAGGCCCAGCCTGGTGGGAGGAGCTCTGAGAGGGGCCTGTGAGCCTGAGTGTGATACCTGGTCTGCAAAACAGGGAAAGGCTTAGGTTGTGAAGACAGGATGCTTCTGGAGACAAGGGCTGTTGGATTGTCACAGGTGTTCTGCTGAAAAGAGGAGCTTGCTGCTTCTTCTCTTATCCCCATCCTCTTGCATCACTTCCCCATGCCAAAACATGGGAAATGTTCAGGTAGCAAGGTGATACTTTTTGACAGGAATATTCATCAAGTAGATTCTACAGAGCTCTTCAAAACGTCTCTGAGAAGACTATGAGCTAGTTGTGGGGGAGCAGATGAAATGGCAAGTTACCCAGTGGATGAGAAGTTTGAATCCATGATGTTCATTGAAAGGAGGCAGTGGGAAAGAGAGATATTTGGAAAATAAATGCGAGGGCTGAGGAAAAAGAATAGAAACTTGGAGGGCAGGATCTGTTTCATGTTTAAATGGAAAATCTCAGTGTGCATCTCCCCTGTTTCTTGGACTTGTAGAAACTCCTAGAAACTTCTGAAATCTAGTTAACTAAAGGCATGCTATTTAGCACCTCGCTTTTGATTGATCCTTCTCTCAAGAATGTGTGAATGAGACGCTGAGGTGTGAACAGGGATCATGAGATATACATCTAGGGTGAACTACACACACCCATTCTATTAGCATAATTCACTTGTGTCAGGTGTTTTGTGCAGAATTGTATTTATTTCATTTATTTCAGCAAGTTTCTCCATTGCAAGAGAAGCTTCAAAACACAAAAGCAAGATATCTGTTTTCCTTATATTTTCATCAAGAATTCTTGATGATATAATATGCTTCACAGTGCTATGCAACTTGGTTGCAAACTATCACAAGTGACCTATAAACCAGATTTATTTGACACTAAGTTCAAGCTGAAAACAACTTCTCAGAACCCTAGAAAAAGCAGTGAAACTCTGTACACTCACTCCAAGGAGGCTTGTACATGCTTTCAAATATGCATACTTTCATGCATAGATATAATCATGTATCATATTCTTGCTGACCATCTGTTTGCTTCCTGTGAGCTCTGAAATGATTGAGTTTCTGTGCCTTTGGGGAAAGCATTGGGTAAGACCTGCATGTAAATGTGAAGGGGAGCATTTGGGGATACTCTAACTCCTGTGTGCTGGGACCTGTCATGCCATGCCTGGCTCGAGCTATCCTGTGAGCCCTCCTGGCTGTGCAGCCAGGACGGCTCTGAGGGAGTGGCAGGACCCCCTAACAGCAAGGATGGGTGTGAAATGTAGACAATAAAACATCTGACTTAGTTTAGGATACCTGCAGGAGCTAGTGGGGTCCAGGAACACACAGAAAGCAGGTGGCTTTTGGTACCACTTGTCTGAGATAAAAACATTTATCTATATATCTATATCTACATCTATATCTATATGTCTGTGTCATTGTGGGACAATGCAGACAATAAACCAGAAGCATACAAAGAGGAGCTGTAGCCACTTTTATTTAGGTGGTAATGATAATTTTGAATAATAGAACATCCTTAAAAGGAGGGACACTGAATCCAAATTGTGTAACAATTATCAGAATACTGCTTTCATGTATGTCACTCTGGTGAAATCTGACTGTCAGAGTTGGTGCTTGGTCTAAGGTCATCTATCTGTGAAGGAAGTTTTGGAACAAGTGCAGTATTACATTAACAGTACATCTCTACTTATTCAAAGTTAGTACAGTTGAGAATTTCAGATAGGTCTGAAAAGACCCCACAGCTGGCAGTCATAAAGCTTTTAATTTATATTTCCTCAATTCCATGTTCTGTGTAATGTTTTCTGTATTCTTCCTAATGCACAATGTACCCCTGTCAGCCTTTATAACCAAAAGTATATTGCTGTCCCAAAAAACCTACACTGCTTTTTGTATAATGGATTTTATTTCTGGCCTAATTTAGGAACTTACAGAAATATTGCCCTGACACAGGAGCTGAAACCCTTTACCTTACATAAATGTTTTGTTACACTTCTTTTTACCAACCATGTTAAAATCACGGCTGCTGCAAAAAACTTCCTTACAGTTCTCTGCCCTGTAAAAGGGCTGGCTCACAGGCAGACCCCACAGTCTTGTGCAGTCACATGCAGAATAGAGGCCTGGATTTTTTTGTCAAGTCAATTCACAGTTGCAGGCAATTGAGATTCGATATTTTGATTAGAGTTTTTTCTTATTTTTCTTCTTATGAGTCAATGATGAAGGAAACTCTCAGATCCTCCCTTGTATTTTTGTCCCAGTAAAGTAGAGCTTTCTGTGGTATTTTCTTTCCTCCAGAACTATTCATCACTAACACTGTGTTGATAATGTGATGACAGTTGTTGCCAAAACTTTCCTGTTCATCCTAAATCTGTTTTTCTTGGTATGAAAATAAAGATCCGAAGCTCAGCAGAGAGGGAACACTCTGTGGTATGAGAGCTCAAGGTGACTGGCAGGAAGGTAGTTATCCAAGGACAAAACCCAGAGTGGGCGGGCAGCATTTTCCAGATTCCTGAGGGAAAGGGAAGGAGAGGGCTGTGAGGCTAAAAGGGGTGGGAAGGGTGGGATGTGCCTACTGGGGCCAGAGAAGAGAGACAGTGCTCCTCTTTTAAAGGAAAATGAGCAGCCAGCAGAAACGAGATGCGTCTCACCATGGGGTGAGGGTGGAGAACCCACCAACTGCTGAGACAGTCAATAGGCAGATTATTCATCACACATTGCTAGGCGATTAACTGAGCAAACGTTCTGACAAAACTGATTAGAGCCTTCATCCCGTATGGGGGAACAAAGAGACACCAAGTTATTACACCCAAGCCGAATGCCAGATGATGACTACACGTAGTGGAAGCACAAACCACGGAGTGATTCCCCCTGCCCCCCTCCCCACTGGGATGACTCTCCCTCCCTTTGTCACTGGAGTCATCACAAGTTACAGTTTGCAAATACAGCTACCTACAGAACATTTCAAAAGCCAGATTGTTGTGATGTAACAGATAAAGGACCCCCTCCCCCCAGTTTGCTTCTCTTAAAACGTTATCTCAGAGTGTTATCGTGTCTAGAGTCATCTCTTTTTGTAAACTGCATTCTTTCCCAGTATTATCACCGCAGCTTACAATTGCAGATACTTAAAATGAGCAAAATACTCGACTTACCCTTACAGTAAGGTTTGGAAGATACTCCCTGAGGCAAGTGTAAACTTTATGAGTGCTTCCAGTATCAGTGTTTGCTCAGTCACTTGCACTGGTAATGGGGGAAGTGGATGCGGCTTTTTACTGTGTTAGCTGATTACCATATTTTCTAGCCTTGCCACCTCCTAAAACAAGAGAAGTGGTATCAATAAAACTCCATCACTTAATTGCAGAATTCTGAAGACCAGGAAAGTAATGAGAAAAGGCCTGACAAGGGAATCCCTTTCCAGACAACTCTGTTTTCTTCTGACAATCAAAATTTTAATGAGTCATGCAAGTGATCAGACTAAAACTGCCAAATATCTATTACCTCTAACAAGTGCCTGCTAAAAGTGTCAAAAATGCAGCACTGCTAAAGCCTAAGCATCAAACAGCACTGGTTTAGATGTCTCTGTGTAGGCTCACTGTTTCTGAGGCATGAAAAGTCTCCCTGTAAGTTGTCCTGGTAATGTACTGACACTTTTTGAAAGGAAGGACATTGTCAGGACTCTGAGATGTGAAATTAGACAGCCCAGCCCTTTGGGGAGTGAGTAGCAGGAGCTGGGCAATGCCATTGGTGTCTCTTCCCTTTATAAACTCCTGACTCTGAGTGTAAGGACATTACAACTAATTACATCTTTGGACTGTGCTGACATGAATAAACCATTTGAGGTTAACTGTCTTGCTCCTTAATGTCATAAAGCCTTCTTTTCATAGAATTAAAGCTTTATTACATAAAATTGTGTCAAAACATTCCCTTGTGCTGTGTTAGATCATATAAACTGGTCTAAAAAACTTGTTTTTCAGGAAGAGTTGGGCTCATTCACTGCAGTAGTGTCCAAGTAATCTTTTATTAAAAATGTGTTTTTTCATGTGTCAGAAAAGTAAATGTCAAATATGCAGTGGCTTTTGAAAAGCAACATCTTCTAATGTAATAAAAGAAATCTCTTAACATTAGGAAGAACACTGGGACAGTTAGGATTGTTTGAGATTGTTTACTAAATTATCATTTGCTACCTCATGGGTATTTTTTAACGTCCACTTACCTTAGCTATGGTTGTCAGTGTCATCTCTTTAACATAAGCAAAGAGGAAGGAGACAACAAGAGAGAAAAAGATCTATTTAATACTGTGAACACTAGACAATGAGTTAAAGAATGCTTCACATATTAGAAACAGATCTGATAGAAACTTTAATAACAAAACAAAAAAAATTCAATATACAAGACAGCACAGTAGTATGTATACTATAATAATATGTAATATAATATATAATAATATAATAGGAACTGTTATGTACATGAACATTTTATGGATCCAGTTGATGTGTTGAGGCACAGCAGTAAAAAATTAAGAAACCTCAGGAGAATTGCAGATAGCTTACATAATTTTTAGCTGATTTTCCCCATAGTTATTAAATAGCTTTATCTAGCAAGATGTTGTATGTATGATAGCATTTCACAGGTAACTTAGACCTCAAAAGATGCTGCTGCCAACTGTTTGGGGTTGTTTTTTGTTTGAGTCTTTTGTTTAATAGGCAATTTATTCATCATGCAAATGATTCTTACAATTTTGAGGCCACACCAATCATTAGACGATCTTTGAAAAGACAAGCATATACATTTGGATTGCTCTGGCAAGGCAAAGACTTTTTGAAATCAATGAAACAGCATCTCTTTTAAGAAACCTTTTATATCCTTGTAAAAGGCAATAAAATATATATCAAACATAGATGATACTGACTACTCTTTACAGTTGCTGTTAAGATTTATGGTCCCTGAAGTTAAATATTGACTTTGGCATCACCTTGGTCAATATTTATCTCTCAGATCAATAAATCTCGATATTGACTGCAACTGAAGTCACCATGCTTCCCAGTGTTACTTCTGAATGATTTATATCCAAATATTTTCCTCTCCCCTCAGTATATATTTTACTTTCCTGTGTTTCTGTTTGGTGGAGGATCTTTTTGAATGAGGAAACGTTTTCTCTGCATAAAACATTGTTATTCCCATCATCTTATTTTACTTCTTTCCTTATTTCTTTATAAGTTCTACTGTAACTGCAGAAACCATTCAAGCATGAAAAGATTTTTCCAAGTGCCTAACTAAATGTATGACTTCTGAGAGGCTGGATCATTTTCATTATGATGTTACATACTGGAAGTTATAATCATCATAATCATCCTAATCAGTATTAGTGCTTTCTGCTATTATCCTTAAATTCCTATATTAACGTGTGCTTTCCTGCTTCTCAATGTTTTCCTTCAACTATTAGAGTTAAAACACAACTGAAAATTATAGTTTATTTAAAATTTAATTATTTAGTCCCACTTGGCAAGTTTTTATTATCTTATTTCCCCAACACTATTCAGTTCATGAAGAAGTTGGTGACATGATCACAACTAGCTTTTCACATATATAATTTTCCTGATATTAGTGGACTTTTTTGTTAACAGACCCTTGAGGCTAATTGAACAAAGCTCCTTTACTGAGTCCAATTAGAAGTTAAGTTCTTAGTGAACTCCTCTGAGCATGGTACATAGATGCTTGTTAAGGCAAAAATGGGTTTCTGGCTACCCTTGTTGTATTATCCTAACCTGAGCCTTTGAAAAATTCCAGTATTTTTTTACATAAAAGATATGTGTGTTTTTTCCTGAACTATATTCTCACCAATTGAAATCTACAAGCATGTTTGGTGGAAACGGAGACTTTTTTCTCCTGTTTCTGTTCTGTTTGACAATGTCTAAAAAGCCATCTTTCTTTTGTTCCCCTGTGTGAATTCTGACTATGTTGTGCCTGCAGTGACTGCTCTGCAATCCCATCTGAGGAACAGAACCAGCCCAAGCACCCTGTGAACCAGAGCATCGTCCACCCACCTTGTCTTTGATCCAGCGTTACCCTTTTTCTATTGTACAGCTCCAAGCACAGTGATAGCTCAGTTAAGCAATAGCAATATAAATGGTCTTTGCATCCATGTCAATTCCAAGAGTAGGCATTTGAATACAAGGGGATAAAATTACAGTCTCAAGCATTTGAATTATATGTAAAAAATATTAGTGTCTATATGACCTGTGCTCACACTTGAACACAGGAAGAGTAGGAGTTTCTATAATTTCCAAGTTTTATTCCTGCAACTGGAAAAAGCTAGAAGAATGCTAAAGTTAAATAACTGAGTCAAGAATACTAACCTGCTGCCAAATAATCAGCTAACCTTTCTTTTGATGCTGTTGTGTTCCCACGTGAGGGTTGCACTCTACAGAATAA
Source organism: Peucedramus taeniatus (assembly GCA_013400575.1). NCBI lineage: Eukaryota > Metazoa > Chordata > Aves > Passeriformes > Fringillidae > Peucedramus > Peucedramus taeniatus. The sequence goes on along the minus strand of WBNO01028787.1, from coordinate 40,869 downwards.
AATAGTTCTCTTCTACTGAGAGTGTTGTGGAAAATTTGCCAAAGAGAAACAAAGGCCTTTCTTCCACTTCCGCCTTCTGATATAAACAGCTGCACTGCTGCATGTGATAAATTATCAGAATGGATAAAAATCTTCCTTTCCTTCTGTTTTCTTTAAAATGAGATGAGTTGTCAGATGAACATAGTCTCTCTCCCTATCTGAAAAACAGAGTGAAAATGGCTTCTGATGACCTTCTACATTATTTGGGTAGCTCAGCTAATTAGGGACAGACACAGCAGAACTCCCTTGTGACTCGCCCTATCATGATCTTTCCCAACTGACACAGTTCAGCCTCTGACTGCACCAGCAAAAAGCAGCTTTAGTATGCTCCTTGTAATCAAGAGAAGAAATAAGTTTTTCTCTACTTGGATGGAAAACAAAGTGGCTGGAGGGGAGAAAAAAAGTAATTCAGCAGTACATTTGTGAATGAAAAATGAAACTGAGCAAGAGTTTGAAGTTGAAATACAAATAATTTTATGGTCTACTCCTTATTGCTTATTAAGGTCCTAAACATCTGCCATTAGCAAAACTGAGTAATTTTCTATACTTCTTGCCTTCAACTCCAGTAGCTACTCCAGTAGCTTTGATGAGCACATACCAGCCTGTTGCACTCAAGTCCAGGGGGAACCTGTGTTTCTCTGGCTGTGAACAGGCCATCCCTGCAACTGCTGGACTGCTAGGGATCACAAGAAGTGCTCCAGAAATGCTTTAAAATGTCAAGGCCAAGCAAATGATAAATAACAGTTTATTAGCTCTGATTGGTATTATTAACATCAGTACTATTGGTATTAGAGATATCACTGACAATCTGTTTTAGGAACAGGAGGTAAATTTGGTATGAATATCCTGTACAGTAAATAATTTGCAAGCTGTTTAGAGGCAACAGTTAATATCAGTGAAGAGTTCTTCAGTGTCATGCCGCAATTCCAAGCAGGGTGGTAGTGAAGTATTCTCTAAATGCTGGACTGGTGACCTGGCTAACAGTATACCTTGCTTCTCAGAGTGCTAAGAAAACAAGACCAAAAATGCTGGGGACTTTGCACTGCCACTCAAGCCAGATTACCCATCTTTCTCTCCCACTGAAGCTGTTTGCTGACGAGGACAAGGATGTTAATGTGGCACAGTGATGCATGCTTTTATCTTCTAGTGCAGCTCACAAGGTTAAAACACCTCATTTGATGTGGCCTCTGTTTCTTCATCTAACTGCAGCAGAACTGGGTGAGTGAAGAGGATGGTTAGACCCTTGCAAAATTGTAAGAATTTATCTACCATTTGTTTGTGCAAGTTGGATTTTTTTCTTCCTCAACAATAAGAAGAAAATTCCTTCTATAGGTCCTACAAATCAGATTTACGGCAACTTAAAGGAAGCTGGGCACATGTGCTATGCTTCAAAGTCCTGCTTCTGAAGTTAAGAGAGACCTTCCAAATACTGTGATGCTCTGTATGTCAGATAAGGGTATGAGGGACAGATCTGAGAACAAATTAGAGCAACCAAATGTGTTTACTTTGGATAAACAGCAGCTAGTGGGTTGGGAATGCATAGTATAAAACTGACAAGTTTGAGAAGGATGTAAATAGAAAAGACAGCTATATAATTCTGAAGGTTCAAGTAGATTCAGCTAAAGAGTAAGGGCTTGTTTACACCAAGAAATTCACTGTTATAATTATGCAGCATAATTATACAGCATAATTGTAATTATCCTGGAATTATTCTGAGGGAAGAATGTCCACATGGGGAGTTATGCTGATATAAAGATACTACTGAATTTCTCTGTGTAGACAAGCCTCAGCAAAAGAAACGTTTTTGTGTAAAGTGTCTGTGTGCTATTGTTACTAGCACCACAGTGCCATACAAAACAGAGAATGTAAATTGTAGTCATAGCTTTTAGTTGATATAATCTCTCTAGTTCAAGCCTTGTCCCCAGAGAGAGACCCCCTACCAGCATTGGCTTGTGTGGCCCATATTCCCATTTCATATGAAGAGTCTTTGCACTTTTCAGTCCCCTGATTCATCTGAGCCTGTGTCCTGCTTTGCAGTTTAGCTCAGCTAAATAGCTTACATGACAATAGCTCACTCTGCCCCTATGGCACTGTCATCCGCAGCTGTAAGGCACCTATCACAAATAAGATTTACTCCAGTCTATTGCTGGTTTTTTTCAAATAGGTTTTTTTTTCATGCTTCTCCGGATTTCAGTTAACAAGCTTTGAGCTTCCTCTGGGAAACAATATCATTTGCTTAGGCCTGTCTCTGCAAAATGCTGTTCTGCATTAATGATATCAGAAGAGACAAAGTGATACATTCAGTTATGGATGCTCATATACAACCACATCTACAACCATATCCATTATTTTGTTGTCTATCATCTCATTGGACTAGAAAATCAGGTTAAAAATGTGTGCCCTCAGTGAATAAAGTCCATCACTTCCATGCGCCTATGCAGGAAATGCTGCTGCTCCTTGAGGTGGAATAGTAAAACTTCAGGATACTCGAAATGTCCTTCTTACACTGAGTGTATGTGCAAGTAGATTTATTCCTATGGTTTAAGATTTTGAACTGAGCAATCCAGAGGAGTTTAAATATTTGAAGGAAGGTTCAGAAAGCAAACAATATGTCAAGAAATCACCATGATAATTAGTTTGAGTAATAACATCGCTACTCTTGCCTTGTCTGTTCAACAGGAAGACTGTCATTATCTTCATTTTATAGATGAGAGACAAAGAGAAGAAGTGGCCTACCCAAGGTCCCATACCACCACCCAGCTGGGAGAAGCAAACTGGTGTGCAATACCTGTCCAACAGGCCATACACCAAGGCCAAGTTCTTAATGAGATGTATTTTAAATACTGTAAGAAGCTTTGTGGCTGCATGAGGAAAAGCCACTTTCCTGCTGAAAGAGGAGGCTGGGAGGTTTCATTGAAATAAAGAATTTTAAAGAGCAGCTGACTGTGACTGATGGATGAGATTGATTGTCCCAGAACTGTTTTTCTATGGCTAATCCTTTTCCTGTTCTTTGTTAATACCTAGAGTTTTGCAAACCTGAGTGTTCTGCTTGCACATTGCTTGTTCCATGCTCCTTTATTTAAAATGACACTTTCCTCTTACTCATTTTTGTCTATTCAAAATGAAGAGTTATTTTTTTTGTCTTCAGCTTGTCACCATGATTCCTCCTTTCTTTTTCAATTGTACCAATTTTAAACTAAGAAAGCACAGCAAAAAAACCCTTATCTGCCTTTAAACTCTTCCATACCACAAAAGTAATGTCCAAACTACAAATTTAAAATGGGGAAATTACCTTGATACAGCCTTTCTCTTTCCCAGTTTCCCTTTCCTATTTTGCAACACTTTTAAATTTAATTTCTACATCACATTCTTCCTCTGCCAATTTGTGGACTTCAAGTTAGATTCAGAAAATTACTCAGGCATCATCTGGAACACACTGTGACCTCGCTGTGATGCTTGCTACAGCCCAGGTTGTGCCTTCATGCCATGAATGACCTGGCCCCTATAGACCTGGCTGTGGGCAGGGTTCAAACAGGCTAAAGGTCTGACCTGTTAAATATACAGCTCTGAGGAAAAGCTTAGGAGAGTGCTACACTCCCTGCTGCACCTTTGGAGAAAGTGGTGCTTAGCTCTTCCAAATGGGTTTGCTGAGAGCTGTGTGCCCAAACTGATGTAATGTAAGGCATGGGACAGGTTTTGTCCCATTTTTGTCTAATGCTCCAGTGAGTACAATACTTCCCTAGGATACAGGATGTCCCAGTTTGTCTTTGTTTCCTCCTTAAGAAGACTGGAGTCAATCTCTTTCCCCTCTCAGAATACTGTCATCAGCACCAGGCGCTAGCAGGAGACCTCATCAGATGAGGCTTATAGCCTTATTGCTCCCCTCCTGAGACAATTCCTTAATCACTTAGGTATTAGGAACTAGTTTAGATACCTCTGCAAAGCACATCTCCAGGATGAAGCATCTCCGAGGTTAAGCAGCAGCTGAGTGGGATTTAGAATTAGCTTTGGAGAGTTAGATGGTTTTACAGATTTATCCTTTTCTTTCTTTAAAACTGTTCACCTTATCTTCAATTCTATCTCCAACACTATTGTGTGGGTTCACCAATTACTAGTCCATGGTACAGAATTCTTTTTCCGAGCCATTATTACATTCACAATCACATTGGTTTTTAACAACACCATGGCTTTGTCATTATGCAGTGTTAAAGTCAATGTTGATTAATTCAACCTAGCATACACTTTCCAGAATTTCACAAAGAAAATGACAGTGGGTCTTTAAACAGGGTAGGCAGTTTTTACTATAAACTCTAAGCAGTGTAGCTTAACTAGCTCACCACCTTTTATGTTGCTGTCTTCTATACACCACGAAAAAGGGAGACTCTATCAATCATCATAGTCTAGCAATGCACCTGGTGCAGGCAGAACTGAAGACTTCTTTTAAATTTTCTTCCTTTAAAGACAAGATTAAATTGTCTTTTACACACACACCCACACCCACCCTCACACCCACACCCACCCTCACCCTCACACCCACATCCACTCTTGCACACACACCCACCCTCACACCCACACCTACCCACCCACACACACACCCCCTTATCCAAAAATGGGACCAGTTTTCTCTTTGGAAAATATCAGATGCACAGCTTTAGGTGGAATGAAAATATTTTGGAACACTGCCTTAAAATTGGCTTTCCAGTACTTGAAAGATAGTTGTGCTGGAAATAGTGTCCTCTCTGCCGGAACACTATGGCACTATGGCATAAATAAAAGATTGTAAATTATTGCTGCCTAACGTTATTAGTAATAGATTTTGCTGTGGGGAAGAAGTTGTCGAGTCAAATCTCCTGTCCTAATTGTTAATTATTGTTGTCCTTGTCTGAAAGAAATTCTGTTATGGGACCAGGCAGCTTTATTCAGTTAAAATGTTCTAGGACGATTCAACACCAATCACATTTAAAAATAAACATTCAATAAGACAATGAGGAAATATACAGTAGCATATCTATTGCATGTTTTCCCTCTTGATCTCCAAACAATGTTTTCTTGCATTCCCTGTCTTTTAAAACCGAATACTGTGTTGATGGAAGCTGTTCATTTGAGTGTCCTAGGGGATGAACTCTGCCTCTGTAGGTGAGTTAGTAATGCATGCTTTCTGCATGTGAACAAATCATTGTTTATTAAGCCCTGCAAATGCAATCTGGTATTCATTTGGTAAGAAGGCTTAGTTGCAAACTGGTTGTAATCCTGACTTTAATAAAATAAGATGCAAGTTTAAGTAACAGTGATCTCTTTTCCTCATAGGGACCTTTTCTCCAGTTCTGGAAAAGTCTGAAATTTGCCTTAGTATGAAATTTTACTCCCAAGCCCCAAGTGTGCATCTACTTGATGAAAGCCTTTTAGGAAGAAAGTCTTTCTCTTTAAGGCTAGGTCCCACTCATACCAACATATCAGTGTGTTTTGACAAAATCATAGCTCTCTACACTAGCATTAGTAAAAATCAAAGGTCACACACATGAATTTGCTATGGTAGCTTAACAGCTTGTCAGGTGTCAATTTAATTGTGCTAACTCTTGGTAGAAGTTAGGCACATGCTCTGAGTCTGCTCGTCTGTGAAGTAATAAATTCCTTAGCTCCTTACTTTGAGCTGACCATGCATACCACTGCTCAGCTTGTGGAAGGTAACTTGTGCAGTCATAACTTTATTGTGTATCTGTCCTTCAATTATAGTTTTTTTGAATTTTTTTTAGGATTGCTGGTATCAATAAGAGGTACGTCCACTGGCTGGAGGCTTTTATAAGCCTGTATGGACCTAAAAATTGAAGCCACCAAGATATTTGCTCACCGTCAGCTATCACAGTAATCCATTCAGACCTCAAGTGTCTGAACAAGACTCTAACCTCTGTGCTAGGCATTATGACTTTACTTGGTTAGTATAGTAGAATAGTAAAGCAATCAGCCCATTCAGGTAATGACACTTTATAAACATAATTTCTGCTTTATTCTCAGCAAATCTGTAATGCCACTGATCTCCTCAAGCATACAGAATCTATCTTTCTTTTTTTTGGTCCACATTATTAGCTATTTGTGCTGTAGATCATGATGAAACATGTTGACATACATGGAACATATGGCAAATTCCACATTTGAAGCACCTTTTTATGAAGAATATCTGTCTGAATTGTGTTTAATATCTGTCCTTTTTTTCCCCTCAACATCAGCTTAAACCCACATGACTCCAATTAATTCCTATTTATCTCAAACAGTTTATTGGCAGCAATCTGTTCTCAGTATTGCCAAAATACATAAAACTGTTACAAGTCCCTTGATTTTTCATGGTTTTCTTTACAATTCAAATTTCAGATGAATACCTTAACATTACAATGAGATGAAAAGAAGCGAAAATTACCTTTCAACTCAGAAAAACAAAACAAACCAGAGCTTGGATCTAATTAACCTTAGCAAAAAAAGAAATCACTGAGAATGAAAATCTCTCCAACTCAAAGAGGCCAAAACAAAACCCTCTGAAGTCCTAAACAAAACTCTTGAAATAGGATTTAACTGGTACATCAGTGTTGCTCAGGCTGATGCTGATGCTCTGTATGGGGATTAATTTTACCCTCATAAAGGAGGCTTCCTGCCAAATACATGCAGTCTGTTTTATTTATGACTTAAGTCCAGAAAATCCTGGAAATTCTCCTCTTGCTTCCCTGTATTTCAAAGAATTAGGTTATGGCAAACTTTTAGGGAGTATTTCTTCGTGCCTGGATATTCACTGACATTTTAAGTTCCAAAATTTATGTAGGGCAAAGATTTCTGGGGCTCCGTGTTTATTCTTCACTGTCACTACAGCAAAATTTTCAAATTTAAATAAAGTTGGTACAAAGTTGGATAGATATTCTAGTCAGCTCACCCCAAGGGGGCTAATAAGCAAGACAATATGAGCAAGCCTCCAGAGAAGAGTAGATGGCTTTACCTTTTACCCCAGAGATGTACTCTGATGGTTTGCATACGAATAGAGAATTAGAATTAGGGATTTTTAACAGGAATTTTAACATCCCCTTTAGGCAACCAGAGCATTGATTCCATCTCAGTTTTAACACAGGTAGAATCTGTTCCAACTGTGAGAAGAACTGTGTTTGTAGGTATTTTAATTTTGCTTCTCTGGTAACTGAATTACTTTGGGGAATGAGAGAATTAAAAACAAGGGTAACAAATCAGGTTATATGGACATTTGAAACAGCATTATTAGCTCCCCACCCTCTACAAAGCATAGACATAATACTGTATAGGTGGTATTGGGGTACATAAAAAGGAGGACAGAGGTCCTTCCCTGCAGCCCAGGCTGTTTCACAGATGAGATCCAGTGCTGCACAAAACTGTGGTATCTGTTAGCAAAATCTTTGTGGAAGGTGCCAGAGGGTTATGCCATGGAGATCTTGCAGACTGAGACCCTCAAGCTGTTAACCCTTTGTTGAAAACTATAGCAGCTTCATTAGCTTCAATACCACTTTTGTGTGTGTGAATACTTTGCCACTGGATGAGTGGCTTTCTTCACTGTATTTCTCAGCATCACTACAAGCTGTCAGATATTGAAGCTTCCCTGCAGACATAAGCTGAGGCTCAGATTATGGCTCAAAAATAAAGAAATGGGCATAGTGTTAGAGTAGCTTACAACACTTCTGTCATTATTTCTGCCGCTGTTTCTGCTTTGCACCATGCCTTCAAAACCACTTGCTTCAGTGCTGGGATCCTCAGTACTTCTGTAAAAGTATTGGAAGAGTAGGATGAGATAATCATATTCCATTTTGATTTGGGATTGCTAAAAGCTGAATGGACAACAGGGAATAACTGCAAGATCAGGACTGTTCTATATAATTCCAGATGAAAGCTTCAATTTCAGCCTCTATCAAGAGCAACATAAAACATACCTGAAAGAGTATAATTTTTCTAGGTATCCTGCTAATCTGATGATCTCTTCTTTTAAAAACATGATGTATTATTGAAAGTGGGAGAAGTTTGGCAACAAAAGTGACAAAACTATGTCTGGACATTAGTTATAATAGCGGATTTGCCCGGCCTAGCTATGAGATCTTGCTCACCTCTTGGAAGCTGCATGACAAACCTGTTGCATTGATCAGGAAGAAGGATTTTTTTTAATAGTTTTTTTTTTCAAGACAAAGTTAAAGGCAGAGAAATTAAAGTTAAAGAAGACAGTATTGTCTGTGTCAGGAAGAACACTGTGTGTGCTGTTCTCGAGGTAAAATTGCATGAGATGAGCTGCTCTAAAAATTCACAGCCACTGGAAAGGTCCTTCAAAAAGGCTCTCCTACTCAAGTCACTCACCCCCTTCTTTCAAATCATCTCTGATGGAATGGGGAGGTCCCATCTCTTCCACTCCTAGACTTCTCACTTGCTTCTGATTGGCTCTGACACTTACTAAACCCCCTTTTGGGACAATTCAATGTATTAATGAACAAGAAAAAAAAATTTTTGATTATTTGTTTTTGCCACATTAGAGAGCTGCTTTACATAGGAGTCTGACAAACACCAGAGCTGGTGCTGGAGTGGTAATGCATGGAGAAGTGAATGGATGAATTTACAGAAGACGTATATCTGAAGAGAGGATGGAGGCAGGCTTTTATCAGTGGTGCTGAGCAGTAAAATGAGAAGAAATAGGCAGAAACAGGAACACAGGGAGTTCCACCTGAACACGAGGAAGAACTTTATTGTGTGGGTGACCAAGCACTGGAACAGATTGCCCCGAGAGGTTGCGGAGTCTCCCTCACTGCAGATATTCAAGAACCATCTGGATCTTGAAGGATCAAGATGGTCAGGATGCAATCCTGTGCCAATTGGACATCCAATCTGTGTGCTCTACGATGCTTCTGTTTGAGCAAGGAGGTTGGACCAGATGACCTCCAATGGTACCTTGCATCCTGACCCATTTCACAATTGTGTGGTTCTGTGAAGTGGCTGGACCTTCCCCTTTTAGCCACAAGGACCTGTTAGATTTACTTATTCATCTTTTATGGCTTAATCCTTTCTAGCAAGTGGAAGTACTGAGAGAAATTAATAAGCTAATTTAATTTGCACATGGGATGACTTTAGTGAAACTGATTTTGGAGAGAGGTGCTCTGTTTTATTTTTAAGATCCAATTGGATCTCTGCTACAGTGCCTTTCTACAGAAATTTACCAAAATGAGGGATTCAGTACTAACTTCATGTATTTTACACAATTACCATTTATATTTTCTAAAGTGGGCTTTGAAGGGAAAAAAATAACTGTATGAAAACTGTTCTAGAGGGGAAAATATACAAACATGCTCCAAGTCAGCAAAAAATGCCTGCAAACTTTCAATGAAGTGTTATTCTGCAGGGACATCTACAATTTTATAGGATGCAATTTCACAGTTCAAGCTTGGTTTGCCATGTGTGGAGAGCAGGCTGATTGCATCAGGTGGTGGATCATTGTTAACTCATTGCCACAGAGGACATAAATGGCCTTTCCCCACAGAAGTCACTCACAGTGACATGGTAAAGTGGTTTGGCCAGGCTGTTATTGGTGAAGGGAAAATTCTCCAAGCTGAAATATGAAATGAGTGGAATGAAAAACATAGATTCTTTTTCTTTTCTAATTAAGATCTTAGGATTTTTGTAGCCATGACATGCTTTACAGTTTAAGAACAATGACTCTCTCCTGTCCTCTCTGGTTGCAGGACAGCATTTGCAACCTCACAACTCAAAATACTCCACAGCTTCTCTTCAAAGTGCTTTTTAAAGTCCTTCATCCCTCCCATCCTCAATATCCATTGGTAGGCCACTGGTAAACTTTGACTTTTTAGCTAACTGCCAGTTCCAGTAATTCCTTATCCTGAAACTGTTCTTGGTGGGATCTTAATTTTATCCTGTATTTGCACAACAACTTGCACCTATTTTTGTCCATAAATAAGATGATCCAGACTAATGCAAATAATAAATACATATAATAGTAAGCCAGCTGTACTGGCCTGAAAGTTTATCTCTGTATTATTCAAATACAGATATTGACATATAGACCTAGTGTAATGAATCATCACATTTTGACAAACTGCATAGAATAAGATATAGCAGCTGATTCTTAGGAGATGAATATAATGTGCTGAAACAAGTCATTCCACTAACCTTCTACCTGACAGGAATTAATGGAAGGCAGATACCAGAGAAGATTGTTAAAACCAATATGGAGGCCAGCCTTTATATTTATCATGGAAGCAGGATGCTACAATTTTTACAAGAGTTTCTGAACTTGCTTGGAGTGATATTTCTTTGTGTTAATATTATTGGTTTGCTTACCCACTTCTGCTCTCCATCCCAGCAACATTTCCAGTGTATACATATTTCACATAGTATTGTAAATGTAACCCAAACCTGCAAGTTATTTTCAACATAGTGTTCAAAGCTTCTAAACCTTGATTACACGAACCTCTGCTGTTCAACTTGGCATGGACTTGCAGCAAGATGTGATCCCAGTGATTCCCTGTGTCCAGGTAAAATAGTGATGTTGCAGTAGTACTCCCTTAAACCATGGAAACAGAAATAGGTAACTGTTGTCCCTGCACTGGGTCATGGGCCATCAAAGAGATGATGAAACAAAGTGAAGCTACTTGGCTAATACAGTAAATATTACAAGATTACAGGCAGGGAGTCAGACCATTCGCAAAAGTGTCATGGGATGAATAAAAGAGCAGATGACAGAACATATTCGTGGAGGCCAGAGGACCACACAAACTTTAGACAATAGTAATAACAATAGGAATTATTAATAATATTCTTGTTGGCATATTGACCAAGACAAACCACAGCATCACAAAAGCTTAGATAGGCAAGCCAGTCTACTTGGGGGGATTAGTTGTCTGTAATTAATCAACTGCCTGACCAAGTGTGTGAGGAGATTTTAGAGTTATTGCAAAGCACGGAACTCCAATTGTGTTCTGGACATGCTCTCATTTAGAAATAATGGTGGGACATTGTGGGACATAGCCTATCACAGTTTTCAACAAGCATTGCGGAGTCTTTGTCTGTTTGACTGACAATTTTTTCAACAAAACATTTTCTCAACAAATTACTGATGAGAAAAGATGGAAGCTGAGGACATGTCAGCATGTGACAACCCGATTCAATGTTGAAGGTATGAAGGAAGAGCATAAGAATAGCCACAGTGGGTTGAACCAAAGAACCACCTAAGACTCCATTTGAAGGTGGCCAAAAATGGGTAAGACTTTAGGATAAGTCATGGACAATACTATAGTTAATGAAATGATGGTTAAAGTAATAGTTAATGAATTTTCTAGCAACCTGCAGTTCATGTATTTCCCTAATAATGGAAATTTTCTGTGTTCTTAACAGGTATCGATGTCATGTCCTTTTATTACTCTGTTAAATACTTTTGGGAAACTATTTTGGCATCCATGATGAGCTGTGTCAATAAGTGATTTAACTGTACTTTCAGAAAAGAATATCTCATTTCATTAATTTTCAACATACCACCATAGCTTATCGTTTGATGTTCCCTAATTCTAAACAGACATATCTGTTGCAGTTGTATCACCTCCAGTTGTATCTTTGCTATGTGCTTTTAACTATGCTGTAGCTTGATTAACAAGATTCACTGCAAAGGTTGTCAGCATAATATTTTTCATGTCAGCAAACCATTTTTCATGGTTTTTCATTGGTAACAGAGTAGACTCCAGATATATACATCCTCCATATACAGGGATGCATATTAATTGTCATCAGACAGTATCAAAAGGACGACATTCCACTGATGAGCAGCAGAGGACAAGGGTAGATTTCCAAAGAGTCAATTTCAGATCCCAAGTGGACCCAAAAAAACTTCCTAAAATGCTTGTTTTTAATTTAATACCCAATTTTACCAGAAGGTTGAGATAGGTATGAGGTCTATCAAAAGAAATGTTGGAAAAACCCCTGTTTTAAGGTGGTCTGGAAAATGGTTTCCGCACTACAGAAACATCATGGAAGTAGGAAACGCATGCAATTAATGCCATAACTGAGAACTGAAGCTGAACACCATTCCAAATTAATTGTATACATATTTCCCACTTCCATGATATGGGCATTCACCTAATTCAATCTGTCCTGAGGTTCAGAAAGGATGTGACAATATTTGTGTAGCTGAATTTACTGGATAGATTTCCAGACAATTGTGTACTTTTGAAGAGAAATAGTGGTACTGCGGTATATTAATGCAGGTAGTTGAACTGGGATTTCATGGAATTAATTGTTTGTGTTGTTTATGTGGCTTGTTTTATACTAGCAAGAGTTCTTGCATTAAGGGAAAACCAAAATACATCCAGTTCCTAGTCACACTTTTATGCTATTGATTTTATAGACATCTGTCACATCCTTCCTTGGGCATCCTTTTTTCAAGCTGAAAAACTATAGTCTGATTATCTCTTCTGTGTACAAAAACTGTTCCTTATATTTATCTTCCTTGAAATTTTCTAGTTCTTGTATTTGGACAGGGGGCCCAACATGGCACACAGCATTCTAGCTATCTGTCACCATGTGTTTATACATAATAATGGAATAAGGATGACTTGCACTTTGTTCTTGCTGTCCTTTTTAGTAGATTCAAAAGGTAATGTACTTTTACAAGTCTTCCTGATTAGCAAATTGACGCTTTTGACTAGCTGTATGTAAGATCTTAGGTATCAATGATTTATGTAGAACCTCAAACAGGATTGATCACAATTTCATATTTCTTGAGAGCAGCCTCTCAGCCTTTGGTGGCATTATACAAGTGGTAAGAGCTTCTGAATCGTATCTTGTTTTAAATGACAATTGCTTTGTCAGAAGTGCTAACTATATGAAATACAAAACACATCTTGCTAGTTGCCCAATTCCCACATTTATATTCTATAAAAGTAAAACTAGATTAATATATGATTGTTGAGACATCCCTCATTTTGAACATTTTGTACATTTTAAGATCAGTTTTCTCTATGATTTTCTCCATGATTTTGGGTGGAAAAAACTCCTAATTCTAGGTGAGTTCCATGAGAAGAATGATTTCAAGTGACGTTTGCTCTGAGGTTTTGAAATCATTTGGATCTGAAGCTCCCAGTGAGACTGAAAAGGGTAAAGTTGAAACTGTGTGGACTCAAATAAAGAAAAAAATGTACAGATAAACTCTCCATGACAGCAACCTCTTGAGTTTCAATGAAATCCAGTGACAATGAGCTCAGACAGTTTCCAAGTCCCCAGTGCTTTGCCTGCAGCATGAAATTACCAACTCTATTTTCATTCTTACCTCGACTTGGTTTTCATGGTTCATTGTGCAAGAATGAACAATGATTTCTTTTGTCAGTCATCTAACTGAAAATTATTTTGCTTATTATTCAATATAAATTGTTCCTCTGCTAAAACATAAGATATCAGCATGTGAGGATTTATTACCTAATTTTACCTCTCACAATTCTAAAACATGAGAACAGTACTTGCTGCTTCGGTAGAGAATGAAAAACATGGTAAAAGGGGGAAATGTAGGTTTCTGTACTGTACAGAGACAGTATTAAATAGCCCCAAAATTTGCTATAGTTCATAGCATTAACTCTGGAAATCCATTATTTTGGAAGTGGATTATGGAAAAATGCCATCTTCATATTGAATATGAAAGGGTAAGTTTTCATATGTTAAGGTGAAATGGGAGGCAACATTCTGTTGACTCAGAATCCTTTGAACTGGAAACTCCTAATACAGGACTGGAAAAGGTACAGCTGAAGTTATGCAGACTGAACATAGCATATGACATCTGAGTGAAGAATGACCTCTGAGTTACAACTAAGTCTAGCAATCCAGCTCTAGGAATTTAGAAAGGTAGTGGTCTTAAGTTTTCTCTTTACACATTCCACAGCTAAAATCAAAATTATTCTTGATCACTTATGTGGACAACTGAGTGTTTGATTTGAGCCTGATAAATTTAAAGACCTTTAGTTATAGTGAGGTTGCCTTCTGCCTTGAGCAGGCCTAGAGGGTATCATTCTCACGAAGTAAATGTAGATACCTTACCATTGCTATGAAACTCCTTAAGTTATAGCTGTACCATCTCTGTGGTGTGACCACAATGAGAGATTAACACTTCTCTGACAAAGAAATCCACTAGAGAGGTAAAACCACTAAACAAATTAACTGTTTATGATCTATTGAATGTATCATTAGAAGGGTTTTTTGGTCTGAGTTTTAAGAGACACATGGAGGAAACTGGTCTTATTTTCAAATATTTTTTGCATATTTTGCATTAAACAGTTACTTGATAGACATCATAAACTATTATTGAAGAATAGTCAAAAAGCCAGAACTGTTTGATTGAAATCTCCTGTTGCTGAGCTGTAGAATAAAGCCTTTCTCTTCTGCATTTTCTTTCCAACCAATGTGTTTTGAAGTTTTTTCCTTAACAGCAAGACAGGTTCAGCAGAAAGAATAGAAGTTCTATTTTTATCCAGTTAATAGTTCGACGACCAAACAATTTAAACTCCACTGGAGCTGCATGGAAGGGCGACTACAGAGTTTGAGCAAAGAACTTATTTTAAGTTAAGGGGTTTCTCACTTTGTTGTCTGTGCTGCCTGTCACAGTCTCAGGAACCAATTGAAAAGGGTTTTCAGAAAGAGTAATTTTGGGTTGGTTGTAGAAAATATCTGTACTTTTGATTATCTTTGGAAATTTACTGGGGGACTATTTTTCAACTGACCACTGTCATAAATGCTTTCTGTTGGTAGGTACCACTCAGAATAGCACTAACAGGTGCACAGAGAAAAACCACACTGGAAGATGTCACGGGGGTGTTTGGGCTCAAAGTAAACGCACAGAACTGAAGGCTAGAGAAATTTTCACTCAAGTGAAAATCACTGCTGTAATAAACTCCATGTTTAAATTTTTAGAAAGATGTATCTGTTTCAGGGAGTATCAAGAACAGGTTCCCTTCAAGGAGGAGGACAAGTCAGGAGCCAAAAGTGACCTTCACAGGGGCAGGGTTCTCATCAATTAGGCAGTGTCCCACAAGGTCTGAACAGGATCAGGCCGGTAATAGTGGCAGGCTTCAGCAGGACAAAACTTGTGGATGCCCTTGGGGTTCTGACATAAGGATACTATAATCTGAGAATAACTGCCATGAGTCTAAATCTTACTAGTTTTGCTTTGTGTTTATTTATTGTGATATTAGTTTAACTTCAAGCCAGTGATGAGACATCTAAAAACTGATAACAATTTGTATTTGGATCCAAATACTCTTATCACTATGGGCTGATTACTTGAAAACAGACTGGAATTTTGTGCTTTCTTGCATCTCTTTAAAGCAAATTCAACCCATGTGTCCTCAGGCAGGTTTGCAAATGGATGTCACTTGAAGGATTCTTGGTTTCAGTGGCAACTATTCATGGTATCAGAGGATACCAAATGCAGTACCCAATCCTTCTTATTTAAGTTGCATACTTCATCACTGGGAATTTGTAAAAGAAAACAATTCCCATTACTTCTGCAACTCTTGAACTGAGATTATTTGTAACCCATCTGCTGACTCCAAAGCAATAATTAACTAAGAACACTATTTCCTGAGCAATTGATAATGCTGGCAGAAACAAAAAAGGTTGTTTGGCATGACTAAAGGTATTTTTTAGCAGAGATATATTATCAAAGCCTTGATTTCCTATAATCAGTAAAATTCTAAAGTGCCATAGGTGTTTTGGCCAGATTTCACTGGTGAGGAAACACCATGGTAAAGACAGCATATTACTGCATAGGTCTTGTTACATAAACTGTAGATATTAAACTGAAACAGATGTGTTGATTTCAGTTTGGCTCAAAACACACACAAGAAACCAATGTTTGCCAAATGGAAAAGGATAAAAAGCAGTTGATAAAATGTTATTTTCATGCATCTGAGATAATTACAACCAGTAGGCAGTGAAACAAAATTAAAATCTATAAAGAATAAGCTGGCAGTAGCTGACAGTAGATGCTATGGAGGGAGGTAAAATCCTTGTCAGAGAACCAAGGCAGTAGACAAGTAGAACTATGTAAGGAAAAACTGCATTTTCTATATAGCTTGTGACATAAGATTTAATAGTAATTTATGATGACTTTCATATCTACAGAAGGTATTAATGGTTGTAACATTAGCCTTCTTTTTCAACTCTATCCATAGTATTTCACTTAATGACCTTGTGCAGTGCTATGTCTCTCATAAGTAAATACTTCTCTTTCTAATTGGAATTTATTGCTTTTTAATTTGCAATCCTATGTTGTTATATGATGGGACAAGTTCAATAAAAGGAGAGATTGATCAGTTTATTACTATACTAGTAGTAATTTTGTATACCTCCATCAAGTCTCCTGTTACTCTTGTTCTGTCTGGGTTAATCTCTCATCCAATATAAATCCCATTTTACCTCTATCTCTACTCTGAAATTCATTAATCTCTGCTTTATCTTTCTTGAGAGTGAGTCAACCACAACTGAACTCAATATTATGAGTCAGAATTGATAATTTTTATATGGTGCTATGTATTTCCTATATTATTTCTATCCGTTTTAAAATGCAGTATTTTAAAGTAATTCTTAAATTGTGGCATTTTTCTTTAAGGCAAGAAGTCTTCTTAGAAGTTCCAGCATGCAGAGGTACATGCAAATTGAATTTTTATTTAGTCTTTTCAAGAAATTTTTTTATAGCAACACTTTGTTTTCCTCAAAGAATTGAAAACTAATGAGCTCTGTCAAATTGGACAGCACTGTGTCTAGGAAACTGTTAGAGGAAATGCTGATTAGTTAGTGAGCTAAAACCACAGCCACAATTTGATGTTGATGTTCCAAGGCAGGCAGTTACTGAGTTTATCTACAAGATAACTCTTAAACAGAATATATTTAGCTAGTTAGATTCAATAACAGGGAACCACATTTATTCGATGGAGTGGGCAGAATTATATTTTGAGTGATGGTCTAGGGAGAGTAATAGAGTGGGTGTTAATGTTATTAGTTTAGAAGCAGCTATTTTTCTGAATTGGGATTCTGAGTACACTTACTGTGATGTGGACGCAAGTCAGTAAAGTATCTCGGTGTTTAAACAGGACTCAAAACCACCTGAGATTCTAAAGGAAATCAGTAGCAGATATATTGGGAAAAATTTAACAGGGACTTACATACATTTTAAAATGGATAGATATAGGCTTGGTGCTGTAGACAGATCTGCCTTTCTCCTGTGTGTCCTTCATTTGTAGTACAGTACAAAACACAGGTCTGTATGTAAAGTCTACTTCACCCTGTGTCTTATACTGATCTCACAAAGAAGGGCATGCCCTGCATGTACTAAATAAGCATAATGCTGGGTTTTTCTTTGCTCAGTGGGAACAGAATAATACAAAGGTGCTTTTGAATTTACTGCTGTTCAGAAGCTCATGACTGAAAACTACTATGTGTTCAGTATTTATCCAAACAGGATAGCATTATATAGAGATGTTTTTTATTAGTGTTCTGTCTCCAGTGACTGTTCTAGCCACATCTCTGAAAGGTTTGAAGGCTTTTAGAGTTTTTTGATGGATGTTTTCCAATAAGAGACATTTACATGATCAACTGTAAATGTGTTAAGACAGATCTTATACTGAGTCCAATATGTAGCGTTACTGTTTCTTTCAGTACTTGATCTACATTTTGACAATCACTATCTATTAAATCAATTATTTCACTTTGACCAAAATGTTATTTTATTGCTAATATTTGCAGTTCTATCATATTTCTCAATTTATTCT
The DNA here is from genome assembly GCA_013400575.1 of Peucedramus taeniatus. Taxonomy (NCBI): domain Eukaryota; kingdom Metazoa; phylum Chordata; class Aves; order Passeriformes; family Fringillidae; genus Peucedramus; species Peucedramus taeniatus. The sequence continues at coordinate 23,029 of WBNO01028787.1, read as the reverse complement.
TTCTTCTTTTCTAAATGAGTCTCAATATAGCAAAACAGGAAAATTATTACAGAAATTTTTTTGGTTTGAATCAGCTGCAGACACAATTTTGTGCTAAGCAAACTGATATCATGATGAGACAATTCATTAATTGATGGTACTATAAAGCTTTCCATTCTTTATAATATTTAGTTCTGTTTAATAAAAGCAACTTGTGAGCAGCTGATCATAAGAAAATGAATGATGCCTAAAAGCTATGTTGGAACAGTCATCCCACAGTCTCACATCTTTTTTTTTTTATTAGATCTATAATTAATCCTCACTTATACCAAATGTGTGTGACTCAGACACACTGACAGAGGGCTGATGACAAAACATGTTATTGTTGATGCTGTAAAAGATGCACTATGAGCATCTTCCAAGGTTTGGAGAGCACCTCCTTGTTCAAGCTGTTTACTAAGTAATCACAAAATCACAAGAACTGTCTCAATGCACTCTTCAAAGCAGTATTTTTATTTTTTTTTGAATTATTTATTTATTTTAGGATTACTACAGTCCTTGATGAAATTCCAGAAATACTTCTTTCCCTATTTGCTGGATATTTTTTCTATATTTAGGCAGCTGGTAAGAGTAGCTAGCTCAGGTAAAGCCAGGCTTCACGTCTCTATTTACGTCCCTGAAACCCTGGAGGACAGAAAAGTCTTTTAATTGGTGACTCAACCTCAGTAGGAACATGCTTTTAGGAAATGAGGCCTAGACCATTCCCTTCACACCGGGCACACTTGCTCTGGTTGCCATGGTAATCTGCTGGAGCATGCTAGGTCCAATGATGTGGAAAACAAGATGGCTTCCTCATTTGTTTAGCCTTAAGGAAAATTACAGATATTAACAAATCATTACAGGGCTAACAGACACTCTGAAGACCTGACCTAAATAAACAGCATCTTGTCAGATTGCTAATAGCTGCCCAAGTTTTACTTCTGTGACTCTCCTGGAAGTACTTAGTTAATGAAGGTTTTATTACCCTAAATATTTGTTTCTCTCTACCTTCAAGTAAAATACTGTACTTTCAATGTTAGGGTGGACCTCCTACTCAGCGAGGTGAATTTAATTTGGCAATCGTTTGGAATGATATTTAAATGTTAAAAAAACAACTGACGCTTTTGTGCATATAAAACCAAAACAATGGGTTGTTCTTGTCACTGTCTTCTGGGAAGGATTTTTTGTATTTCACAGAGAGCTCTTCCCTGGTGCAGAGCGTCTGGCACGCTCCTTATGGTGGTAGGGTGAGGTCTCAGCCTCCTTGGCCTCCGCGGGGCTGTGGAGGGTGATGTGTCTCTCAGAGAGGAAACATTCCATATAAAGTTGGTGCTTTGAGGATGAGGAAAGAGGAAAATTAAAAGCAGGCACGAAAAAAAAGCATACAAGCGAATGAACCCATCTGTTAAAAATATAGGAGGAAGTGACAGCCAAAATCTGCAACTGCAGATACAATGGTAGTAGGCTCATGTGGGGGAACCGCAAGGTCAGTAGAGAAAAGATTAAGTCTTTCAAGTTTTTTCAGTTAAATGGTCTGCACTTTCAAAGCAGCCGATTTGTTGGTGCCATCCACTTCCTCAGATCTTGCTCCCTTAGGAATGAAAGATGAAGGTGAGGAATTTAACAAGTTGCTGAAAGGAACGTTTGAAAAAAAAAACTTGTTTTGGTGAGCCTTCTGACATACCACATCTTTACTAGGGACTCCCAATGTCCTCTGGAATCTGAACAATAGAAGAAAGCAATTAACAGAGAAAACACATGGGACAAGTTTACTGCTTCCTTGATTGAATTGTGTCAGTGACAGATACACATATGAAGGCACATGCTCCCCCATCCAGCTCTGTGCACTTAAGTACATAACTGGGGAAACTATTCATTTGTCTTCTTTGCTAGTTTTAAAATGCAATTGCTCTTGTTTCCAGTTTAGCTCAGGTGTTTGGGAGGTTCTGGGTGGAAATGCCTTCATTGTAATCAATTTTCTAAACTGTAGAAAATACCAATACTGAGTGCTCCTTTTCACATCTTAAAGAGCTGTCCAAGGACTGCAAGACCTAATTAAATGAGATGACCTCCCCATGAAAAAAAATTAGCCACATTCCAATATCATTATACTTATGCTGAGAATCTGAATTGTTCAGATTTTTATTAATTATTTCAACAGTGATTCTTTCCACCTCCATGAATTTCCTTGTTCAAAAATTCACCCTTGCAACTGAAATAACAGCATGAGTTTCAATTGTTTTTCAAGAGAACTTACAATTTCAGCAGTCAGAGCACACATGGGCTTAGCAGAGTGAACAGAAAACATGGTGGGTCTGGACACTTAATACAACCATCTAAATGTTGTTTATTTATTATGTTCTGGATGTTTTATTATATTAATATATTATAATACAGTACAACTTACACCAGGTATACTACCTGCATACATAATTGCTCTTGCCTTTTTCCTTTCATAGTGTGTATCAATTATGTAAATTTCAAAAAACAGCAGTGGGCATTGTGACAGATTTCTTTTCTTAGAGTACCAAATTTATGTAGTTCAAATATCCTTTAATAAAAAAGATAAAATATTGTGTTTGATTTCATGCATTAGTTGCATTATCCCAGAGGTCTCTAATTTTTTTTAAAAAAACCCCATATTTTATGTGTGTATTACTTATCAGGTGTAGCTGTGATAACATTGCACTGTGATTCTCTCTGCTCTGACATTGCAGTTTAAAATTTCTGATATGCTTTATGAACCATCATGTTAATGTGTCATCTTTAATGATGGACAAAATTTACAAATTGAGTAGAATAAAGAGAATTCTGGTTTGGTCATGGGTGGACTTAAACCAATTTGATATACTCAATTATCTAGTCAAAGGTTTGGGTTTACAGCTGAAATGCATCCAAATATTGGCTGTTCATATGGAAAGCTACAAACATCTTGAGATAAATTCAAAAGTATTTTATAAGAATTCTTCCATATTTTACCCTTTGTCTTAGAAAGATACAGCCCTTGACTCTAGATTTTCCTATGGAGCATTTGTCTTGTGTCACTAAGCATATTAAGAGGTAATGTGAACATGTATAAAGAAGGAATTACTCCCTGCACAGTTTCAACAGTGAAAGCTTGGTTCTGATTCATTTAGGCATAACAAAAAGCTCTGGGTGCACTATTATTTTAATTTTAAATTATTTGTCTATCACAATATCATTGAGTTCTTGACCTTTTAGTTTTGAGAAAACAAAATATTTGAATAGTATTCTTAGAGCTTCAACTGGCTAGTGGATAAAAATCACTGATAGTTCTTGCAAGAAGTTATATATATCAGTAGTTATATATTAAAAAAAAAAAGAAAGAAGGAAAGATAATTTTAAAATGAATGGGAAAAGAATGAAGCTGAAGATAGTGATATTAATAGAAGATAACAATTGAAAAAGGAATGTGGTGATTTGAAAAATGTTTAGAAAATCATTCAACTACTGCCTATAAGGAGAGATGAAGTTGTTGGATGTGACTTTGTGCTGTTATACTTTGTAAATCTTTCCTCTGTAATGAATCACCTCTTTCATTCTGGTACAGAGGAAGAGTAACACATTTTCCCATGCTTCATTCCTTAGTGCATTCCGGTCCCTCTGGGCCCTCTGGACTTTGTAGGACTGAGTACTGTGGAATGGGCTCTTGAAATTCTTGGATGATTGTAGCTAGGATGACTGTCTGGAAGGGACAAAGCCTGGTGGAAAGTGTCTGCTCTATGGACCATTGTGTTCAGTTTGGACCAACAGCTTTGCCTTTCCCTAGAGTCCCTACTGTCTTTTCTAGATTTTTTTTTTTTTAATGTGATGGTAGATCCTGTGAAAAGAAAATATTATTTATATATTATTTATATTGTGGAAAATATTTTTATATCCCTTGTATTTTTGGTCATGTAGTGGGTCTTGGGAATCAAAAGCTTATTTAATGTCGGTCAGCAAAAGGCCATAACAGCAACAAATTATATGAAAGAACAGGGGAAAAAAAAAGAGAGAAAGAAAAGAAAAAAGAGAAGAAAAATAAAGGAGGGTGAGAACTTTCTGTCTGATTCTGTCTGAAAAACAGATATTTTCTCTGCAATGCAGAAACAAATGAAGGATGAAGTTACCTCATCACATGAGCATCCTAGGTGTGGGGGGTGGAGGAGGGAGTTGGAGGGAAGAAATTAGTATGTAACCACTACTCAGAGCAGCCTAAAGCCTTTAACTGGTTGGAAATCCTTGTCCTGACTTATGCTTGGGCAGAAACAAATGAGATTTTCCACCCTGGGGGGCAGGTGGTAGCAGAGCTTTTGACTTAACAATCTACCATATCAGAGCCAGGCTCTGTTCAAATCAAGGTTAAATTCAGCATGGCTTCTCTACTGGTCTTTCTTTTCCCATGTGTATTGGGAAATTATTATATTTTGTCATGTCTAGAAGTAAATACTACCTCTGCCTGTATTTAGGAAATTCAAATTTTTATTATTTCAGGAAAAGTAGACAGTAACAACTAGTTCCAATTGTAGTTCTTGTTATTATTGCCTTACCACTATTATAAGATATTCCTTCCTTTCTGAAATGAGTGTTATCTTGAATTCTTCTGGTGTAGTTTCTGTCCTAGTGTGATTTTTATGTTATTATTTAAAACTTGAACATAAAAGATGGGCCATTTCTGAACAAGTCAGAGAAAAGTTCCATTCTCTTTGTTTCCCTTTTGCTGTTTTTGCTTTTTATTAAGAAGGAGATTTGAAAGGTGTAATTTAACATAAAAAGTCTTCACTAAGAGGCAGTGAACCTTAGACTGTTGGAGAAATAAATATTTCCTGTGCTATGTGTAATTCTGAACTTTGGAATATGATCCAGTCATTAAGAAATGCATTGCAGCTTAAAAGCTCTAACCTCAGAGTGAGGGATAAAGTTGAAAGTAGTTGTGGAATTCTGGTGATGGTAATCCCTTTCTCTTCAAGGAATAATTGTGCAGACTTCATTTTACATTTGCGTCTTTTTAAACTTTTAATTCATGTTACTGAGCTTTTTCTCAATCTTCGCTGTTTCTCTTAAGAAGTTATCCTCCCTTTCCATTATTTGCCTAATGTCATGGTTTGCAACAAAAGCAAACCATTTTACTTATTTTTCCTGGTTATATCCTCTCCCCCTCTACAATTTATATTCATTTGGTTGTCTGCCCATATAGGTAATATATAATAGATGTATCACTTGCACTCACTGCTGAATGCCAACTGCATGTGGACATTAGCCACTCTTCTTCTGACCAAACCTGTTTGTTACAGATCTTTTGGTATTTACTCTTCCTGCTGCCAGTAATTGCGTTTTTAATTATTTTGTTTTCTGTGTGCACAAACACAGATTATTCAAAATCCCTTCCTTCTCTCTCTCGAGACCAATCTTCATCATATGGTTTCATTTTCATTATTACCTTCTCTCTCTCATTGTCTTGTTTCTAATTATGGTATATGTTAGTTGTGTTTTGATAGATGGTTGCCCAAAACACCAGAACGATGTTTAAATTACCATGGTCAGACATCAGCTGCTTTTTCCTGAGAGTGCAATTCCTCCCCTTTGTAAAACTATCCCCATATTTCTGTTCAGCTTCATGTAAAAGGCTAACACATGCCCCATGGGTACTAACAATTGAATTCTAGATGGAATAATTTTTATGAAGTTTTAAGTTTTATCAAAACTGGTTAGAGCCACTACAACAGACCAAAGAGGTTTTCTTCAGTGCAGGTCTTAGGGGAGGACAACATCAATCCAGTCGGGAGTTAAGATCAGGAAGACTTTAATTATGACTGAAGAGTGCAGAGATTGCCTTAGTTCTTGGTTGGGGTTTTTTGTTGGTGTTGTTTTTTCTTTTCCTCTCTTCAGATTACTCTTGGAGACCAATGAAAAATGTTTGCTGACACTTTCAGGAAAAACAGCTGGGGTCTACTTCCAGACATTATGTTGAGTATAATCTAAATATCCTATAAATATTCATGTTAAATCTATCTGTTAAACTTGGTGTGCATCCCTTTGCACAGAACTTTAAAAAAAAAAAATTAGACTGGCTCAGTGCTTGCCAGCGTTATACAGGGTTGATGCTGCAAGAAGGGAGCAAAAAACTGATTGCCTTGAATCATGAAGGAAAATTCCTCCTGGGTGGCCAGGGAATCAGGGAGTGTGGAGATATGACTTGGAAATTGAAATTGTTCTCCTCAAAAACCTGTCTACTCACAGGAATCTCCTCTTCAGCAAGAAATGTCCCAAAAGGCGTGACCAGTGTGGGTTGCTGATCTGGGAAAGTACAAAGTATACTTTGGTTTTCATCCTACTCTGTCCAAAGTCAAATGCTTTTCTGTATCTATATTCTTCTACTTAAAGCAAATCAAAAAGTTGCCACGGCTTTGTCTATTGGTGTCAGCCACTTTATTTGGTTTTTTTTTCTGTCATGCACTCCTTTGGGTCACCTCTGTGCTCTGCCTTGTGAGATTCTGAGAGCTGAACTGTGCTTCTAACACTGACATACAAATAAAAACATGGACAATTTGAGTCATGTAGAAACCTTAAGGTGCATTCAAGTCATGCAGTCTACTGAAGACTGCTCTTTTTTAGTAGCTGGTACTCTTTTCCCAAATAAGGATGAATAATTGTAAAATGCATTGCACTTCCTAGCTGTAGACTTTGCTTCTCTGGCTCCCTTTTGAGCAAATATTTGGAAACTCTGGTATGTGCCTATGTCTTTATTAGAGCTGCAATTCTAGGCTGTGTTGGAGGCAGTGATATAGTACAAATTTATTCAGAGCCACATACAGAGGAAGTTGTGCAAACTAGTGAAATTTTGCACAGTAAGGTCATGATCTGTGCTTTGGCCATGTAGGAACTACAATTTTCTGAAAAAGTTATCAGAGAGAACTTGCAGCATTTGCAAACTGAGACCTGAAATATGGTGTTCTTTTGCAGTCTTAGAAGAAAAATAAGCCATGCACATTTTCAATCTGGCAAAAATTTGGCAATAATATTAGAACACTTGTCTCTGTCAAAGCATTCAGAAACATTTTAAAGTAAACAAATCCAGCTAGCAGCAGAATAAAGTTGATCTAAAGTAAAAAGCAAAATCCAACAAAATCCTACAAAATATACTTAGTCCCTCGTTATTGGTAAATCATTTATTCTACTATTACTAACTAATAATGGGAGCCAAAAGCCATATATATAATGCCTTAGGTTTGCATACTGTATCTAGGTGAATTTGAATTTTCAAAATCTTTGACTTTGGTTTGTTTTATTCATGTTTTCTATATATATACTCCTATTATATATGCATGTATGTGTGTATTATATATGTGTATATACACTCATGTATGTGTGTTTGTATATTATTGTGAGGGAAAATATTTAAGTAGGAGACTTATGGGTTTGTTTAACTCATCCAGAGAGGACTAAATAGAAGAAGCTTTTTTTTTTTTTTTTTTTCCTAGACTCCTCATGAGTTGGATCTAATTTTTATAAATTCCAAGGCTGGTCTGACATGCCAAAGCAGGGTCTGAGCTGATGAGCAGCTTCTCTTTAGATTCACGTTCACCCTGAGAGGTTTAGCAGTGGAGTTTCCAGAACTGCTAAAGCACTTCAGAAGCAGAAGTCTTATTGAACTTGATGGGATTTATCAATACCCTGCTAAGATAGGTGGTGTTTTACATCTGACTGCTTCACAGACAACCTCCTTGAAAAACTGGAAAACTGACTTAAAAAGGATGCACTCTCTTCCATCAGGAATTTGTCCCCACTGGAGGGGCTTCCTGTCAGTGTCTGCCAAGGAGAACAGATAGGATCCAAAGGGCTAGTGTGAGAGGAGGCTGCTTTAGCTTTATATATGTAATTTGTTCTGCCTGAGAGCCACTTCTGAGAACAGGAAAGGCATGTTATGGGTTGGAAAATAGTTTGTTTTGAGAATAATGTCAGAAAGTGTGTATTGTTCAATATTCCTAGGGAGAGTAAGGATACTAGAGTATGACAATGGCTTCTTCTGTAAGCATGTGAAAGCTAGAGGTGAAAATAATATTAAAATGGCTCCTGCTAATTTGTGAAATATGAAAACCTGTTCAAGAGTCTTGCTTAGGCAAGAAGATTGATAGATCTCTTAGTGCTAGACGTATTTTTATTTAGAGGAGAAAACCAGAAGCTTCAGCAGTTAACAGATACAACTACCAGAGAGCCAGTGGGAAAGAGGAAGACAGAAGAGTAGAAGTTGCTTGAACTGATCTTATTATGTGGGAAAACTTTAAAACCTCAAAATGGGAAGGAAATGTTACTGCAGGAAGGAGGAAGCAACTGGCTGGTGCAGCTTTGCAAAGCTGGCTGTGAGATGGTCGTACTTCATGGCATAGGCAGTACATATTAGCTGGTTGTTTTTCTTGGTTTTCTCTTCTCCCTTTATTAAAATATTGTTGTTGCCATTGATTAAAATTTGCAATTGGGGATAATTATCTCACTGAGCACCAATCTTGTCATTTAAATTCCTGGGTGAGAGGCTAACCTTGGGTTTCACTGGGACCCCTAATTCATATGGGATCTGTCCCTTGCTTCCAAGTTGAAGGAGAACAGCTACACAGCGTGGCCAGCCTTACCTTGCCTGCTGTTCCTGGGCAAAGCAGGCTCCTGAGGTAGGTGTACAGGATGTGCTGAGCAGGCTATGCCCCAGGGACGTGGCAAAGCTGGCAGTGGGGCAACTACGTGCACCTCAGGGTGGCAGAGGGACAAGGACACTGTCCCACCTGCCTTTGAAAATGCAGCCCTGGGAAGGACCGTGGATTCTGTTACTTGCTCTCACTCTTGTGGAAAGTCTCCCTCAGCAGTTGAGATGCTTCATCCTCAAGAGGCCTTCACATCCTTATGTTTGCTAAGTAGTGGAGATATCTGGGGAACCTGAGGCATGCTGTGATCTGTTCCAGATTTCTGCTGTACTGCCTGGAAACCAGAAGCAAATGGAAATGAGAGATGCAAAGTTTTGCTCCTATAAAACAAATTTAAAATTTTTCTAGGAACATTGAGTTTTCTGCAAAGAAGACATTAACTTGTGTTAATGCGAGAAGTGAGAAGACATTCTCACTTGTGAGAAAGTGAATGGACAGGACCCAGTTTGTCAGGAGTTAAAATTGCCTCAGTCAGCTGGAGGCTTACCAGCCACTAGCTATTAGGAAAGTCATTTCCCCTCAGGAAATACCTGCTGGTGTATCAAGGGTAATTGCTAGCAGTCAGCTGTATCCCCAGAGGGTGGGTATATAAAATCATCAGGAAAAGCCTGAACTGCTCCTAGTAGGAGGCAATAGCAATTGTGAGTGAGTGAGTGAGTGAGTGAGTCTCTATCTTGGTTGTTTATCTTAATGAAGAATCTTAATGTAATATAGGCCTTTGTTTCAGTTTTAACCCTGGTTAAACTCATCTTTGGGTTTCTGCTGAAACTTGAATTTTACAGACTTTTCTTATCTGAGGCCACCACTTGCAACACTGGCTGGTTTGTCACAAATATTCTCCACAACAGAGTAGATAATTACAGCTTCCTGAAAGGCTTGGTGTCACTATGTGGTTTTATTTCTAAAATACTTGAAATAGAATTCCTAAGTGACCTTCACTTTGTTACGCTCCTGCCAATCTTTCCTATCACAACAGGAGTAAAACCCCCTTGCTTTCCTGAGTCTTAGTTAAATTGTCTGTGAAGGAGGTAGATCAAGTAATGTCTAGTGGTTACCCTTTAAAGTTCATTCTAAAATTTACAGCATTATAAAGATGAAAAATAAGCCAAAATTTTAGAAGCACTTGTGCAGTCAGTTTAAAGATTTGCTCACTCTCTTGCCTAGGCAGAGGTCTCCCTGGGATATCGCATCCATCAGTGTTAGCCTGTCAATTAAACTACTCTTTGCCTTCATACTTTCTGCAGTAATAAATTTCCCAGAAGTGCAAAGAAAGCCAGACACTCAAAATAGGTCATCCTACCTGATCCTTATCTCTTCATTTGGACATATTCCCACATAACCAGGCTTTTAGTCATGCTTCCTGGGCTTTTTCTCCGCTGTCCAAAAGAATCCTCCAGACAGCAAGTTGTTACTTGGCTGTTACCTCACATGGAGGCTCTCTCTGTCCTCTCTTGCCCCCTCTTCCCCACTCCCACATCTGTTGCATGTGTGTTTAAATACGATCCACTGCCTCCTTGCCAATGGAGTGAATTTGTCAAATGTTGAAGTGAGCTTCACTTGGTTGAGAAGATAGGTGCCTCTGGGATGCAGTCAACGCTTCCATGCTCTGAAATGAATACTAAAGCCTGTCACAATCAGGTTATGAACTAACCACAGACTAACATGGTTTTTGAACTAGAGTAAATGTCAAATATGTAATAGATTTAAGAGAGTTCATGAGCCATTTTCTAGTAAGCCACAATTGGGGAAAAAGGAATGAATTGCTGAATAAACTATTCACAGTGCAGGTGTTTCACGAAAGCAGTTTCTCAGCAGAAAATGAGATAGGATTCAGGAGTAAACCATCATTATTTACTCTGGTCTTTCTTTCTTGTGTTCACTTCCTGAGATGAGGGAAAATATCTCCTTTCACACTGTTGTGGTTGTCTTAGGAGTAGTAAAGTCTTCTCTGAACACCTTCAGATACTCAGTTTATAATGAAATCTTGAACCTTTGCATGTACATGGAAGTATGTCAGCTTAATTATTCTAATTCCCAGAACTCAGCAAATCATGAAGCTGAATTCTAGAAGAGTTCTTGATTATAAAGTTAAAACCAGCAAACTAGTAACAAGATCCCCAACACCCCCATTTCCCAAAACAATGGGGAAGGAAATACCTTCACATCCAAACTGTTCAGATGATGCTACTTTTTCCTTTGCTTAGAATAGTCATCCTGGGACACTTTGTAGGATAATCGTAAGAGGCTTGAGGAAGGCACATTATTTGATTGCCTGGTTAATTTCCAAAACACTGTGTTGAAACTCTTAGTTCATTGCCTTGTTGCTGTTTGTAAGTGGATAGGATCTATTGATGGGAAGAGATGAATTCTCTCTGGAACAGTGTAAACCTTTGTGAAAATGAATCCCCTTATAAATGGCCCAGTCCTCTCCCTGAAAAACAGATGCCAGAAGCAGTTGTGGGACATTATGTTTCAGTTCTAGAGACTTCCAGTTCTAAGAATAAAGTAAAGGAGTCATTATTTATCTAAACAAGGCCTTTATGCTATGGTTCAGTAGCTGCTGGACAGCCGTGTGATCTGTCTTGTGTAATGCCCTCACCCCCTCCTTTGCCTGTTTGGAAAAGAGAAAAAAGGACTTGTACTAGCTCAGAACATGCTCACACATCTCACTGTCTATTGTGCTCTGTCTATTACGGTCCATTAGATAAACGTGGTGTTGAGCAGCCTCTCAGCTGCTGACCCGCGCAGCAGCGCTGATAACGCTCTCTATGTTTAGAAGGGAATCAGTGCGTCACCGACTGTGTGGGATATGTTTACCCATACGTGGGGTGTGCTTTCTCCTCAACAACACAGAGCTCCCATCACAAAGCCCCTCCCTCTGAGGGAACAGGAGGGTTTGGAAACCACAGTCTTTTATCTTTGGTGATGGATTTTTTTCATGCAGCTTCTCAAAATAACGCCTTGTATTCCTGTGTCTGAGGGTAAATGAAGTGAGATACAGATTCCTGATCTTTCCCTGCTCCTTTAGGAAGCTGCATTTTAAATACAGAAGGAAGGAGGCAGCTGGCTGAACGCATACTTTCTGTGTGTTACCAAGTCTGTCAAAGTTTCTGTGTATATGAGGCAGCTGACTTCTCTCAGGACCCTAGCGGTCAAACAAGTTACATTTTACAAAATAATATGATTTTTTTCAAAACTGACTTAGGCACTTCAGAGCCAAGATCTCTTTATTTGATAATGGGCCTGGCACTTATCTATTCAGGGAGGCTATACAGCTTTGCAGCGTTTGGTGTTGACCTCCTGATATGTACATAGCCCAACACAAAAGCTCCTCTTGTAGTTCTGAAAATGTCACCCAAAGCACACAGTGCTCTGGAAACCACATTTTGTATAGGGCTAGTCCAGGATCAGTGAGCGCAAACTTACAAAGAGCAGGCAGACTAGGGAGGGCTTGCCAGTGTAAGAGGGCAAATAATCAGGAGCCGCTTGCTCCTTGATTATATAGTGCAACAAACTGAGCACTGAGACTGTCTAAATTGTGAGAAGTTAGGTGTTCTCATTTTGCACATGGGAGAGGATGCAGATTTTTATCTGGGCCCAAGTTAACGGGCATTGCAACAAAGCAGGAGCTCAGCATCCCATTTTTTGGTCAAACCTGTTACTGTATGGAGCAGATTGTTATGACCAGACAGACCACTGATACTGCAGAATAACAGTGACCAACCTGAGGTGACCATGGCACGTTTCCTGCCATGTGCTACATCAGCTGGACACAAGGTGCATGCTCAGAAGTATAAAAATTCTGTTGGCTGCTCTGAGGCTTCTTGAGCAATGACCATGTTCCAGTGTGTGGTAATGCCCCAACACAGGGTAATAAACTAATGTGTCCATTAGCACATAACTTATATAGTATCCAAGTACTTGTTTTAAAACACTCAGATTGCAGCCTTCTATACTATACTACACACCAAAAAATGCTTAGAATGTGATGGTTCATTTCAACAGAATGAGTCCAGTGAATCGTTCATTCTTAATACTTTTTTTTGCTCTGTAATTGTGATGTTATTAACAGAACAACAAAACAATTCAGCAAAACCTTTAAAAAATTCAAAGTTGTTCCCATGGAAAAGAGCTCAATTTTTCTTTCAAGATTTTCTTGGCAACCCATGCTTATGATATTTTTAATTAGCATTCTAATGTAAAATGTACTAGTTACAGTATTTTGATTTTCAAAGTATTGATAAATAAGACAACCCACATAATGTTTTTAATCTCTCCTTTATGATCAGAATCACAAGAATTACACAAGAATTTATTGAAATGGAAAAATGTTGGCAATGCCAATACTTTCTCATGAGTATTTTAGCCTATATTTAGCATTAAAAAAAGGATACTTTTTTATTTGATAATATTCAAAGTTTATAATGTTCTCAGTTTTGTGGACTACCTATTTTACCTTTTTCCCCACCGAATCCTTTTGAAACCTGGAAAAGCTTTAATGCTTATATACAGATTCTGTTTCCACTGCTTTACTACTTCTTGAAGAGTGCTAAAGTTAGCTTCTTTACCTGAATTGTCCTACTGCAAGATTCCTTTTGTAGTGTTATGAGGAATCATATTAATAGCATGCCTTAATTTCCAGTAAAAATTTTGGTCACAACTGCAGACTTCGAAAATCAGTGTCTTAACTCGGTCTTATTTCCTGGTATTCATATTTATTCTCTTCCTTTCATCCACTCTACTTTTGGTGTCAAAGTATGTCATATTTTTTTCTGGTGAAGGATTAATTCAAACTCAATAAAAATAAGAAAACATGACACAAATACATACACAGTGAAATTCAGTCCATGGTTGGAATGGTGCAGCATTTACGTAGAAGTCCCAAATAATGTAGGGTGTATTTTGGACATTTTTGGCAATCAGAAAACTTCTGGTAGTTTCCATTCCTGTATTAGATGTCTTTGTTTGGACATTTGCATAAGTGAGTGAAGTTGAGCATGAGTGAAATCTGTTATTGATTAAAAAACTCTATCTCTATCTATACCTATACTTGTTTTACTTATATATTCATTTTACTACATAACCACCTGCAGTGAATTTGACTTATAACTTATTTTTATATCAATGTTTGGGTTATTCTTAATATACAATTAAAAAAAAAAGTGCAATTACATCAATCACAGTGCAGGTATGTGAAGTTAGGTGCCCCTCTGAGCAGGAAGCCTAATAAGAGAAATGAGAAGCAGGCATTTATAGCAATTCCTGGTGCTTATCTCACCTCATCTCAGGTAGTAGACATCAACCAGTGCAGCAGCACACAGACATTCTGCCAGGTCTGCTTTGTTCCCTTCTTGCAAATGTCATATGGTGGAGAGTTTAAAGAGAGAGTCGTAGAAAGGAGAAAAGAATGAGGAAGGACAGAAAATGTGAGAAAAGAGGGTATCCTAGCCTAAGAACTAAAATCTCACTTGGCCTTGCTTTGAATATAGTCCATGTAAGAGCTTCCATTCATTCTTGTCAGTTTGGGTACACTGTTTAAACTAGAGGGACCTGCTTCCAGATCCATCAAGTCATGATATCTCCAAAATATTTCCAACCGGGCACTTCTTTTGCTCTTATTCTCTGATTTACATTTAATTAGATGTTTCTGATGTTTTATGTTTTAAAGCAGGAGTTGTTTTAGACAGAACACTCTTTTCAAGGGCAATTAGCATCAGTAGTTCTCTTCTAATTGTGTCTCCTTCTTCTGGCCTCCTGCAATGGTTATAAAGTAGGCAGGAAGAAAGCAGTCACACATGAGAAATAATTCAAGTGTAATCCTCAGTGAAAATCTATTTGTACAGAATGCCTATTCTCCTTGCATACCTCTCTGGCAACAGTATATCAGTACGTAGTAGTAGGGTACAGGAAAGCTAAACTGAGTCATTCATGCACAGGAGAAATGCAGTCCTGACAGAAGCAAGCAATCTAAAGTGCTAGTGTACCTATGTAATCAAATAGTATAAATCTTGTTTCTCTGCAGTAATTTGAGTGAAGAAGGGTTCAACTCTATATGCAAATACATTCAGAGTATATGATTCTGTTTAGATAGAAGTAGTCATTAAAACATTATATTATTTCTGGTTTAGACATCAAACCAAGATTTTTTTCTGAGCATTAGGCTGTTGGCAGCTATTGCAATAATTTCTAATTTGGTTATATTTTCACATGATAACACATCCTGCTTTCATGCAGTGTATTTTCTTTAGAGCTGTCCAAAATTAGCATTGCTCATTAAAATAAAATAAGGGTAGAGAGGGCAGTAGAGTGATGGGTGGTGCAGTGGCAAGTACAAGCCAAAATAAATTATAAAATATCTTCTACTCTTCAAGTTTATTCAGTATTACTTTGGCATTTCAGTTCCCAGCACCCCATCCATTTCCCACCTTCCTAGACTCATATGGGCACACACCCCCTTCATACCCTTTTCCTTGACTGTGCCAAGTGAAAATCAGCAACAGAAGGAAATTTCTGTTTCATGCTGCAAAGCTTACATGACCACCATGGAACACTGACCAAAACTAGTATGGGATTGTCTGCAAAGATGAGTAATAACACCAGGAACATGAAAAACCTGGTCTATTTCAGTGATTAGTGTAATTGATTACAAATGCTGTTGATTAAAGGCATATGTAAAATAATAAATTGCTTTGATGATAACTCTATCTACAGCTGAGTTCTGGGTGGATCTGCTGATCTCCCGAGTCTTCTTCCTGGTGTAAGCCGCTCCTGTGTGCCAGTGGAGACCAAGTGTTTGATGATGGTTACTCTTCTCAAGATTGGTGCTTTCATGCATTTTAACAGCAATGCTTTGTACAAATATCTGCAATTGGATAGGGAGAGAAAAAGTTAGAGATATTTGGGAGAAAAATGCTGTTTATTAATAACAACCACAGAAATGCATTCTTCAGACCAAAAAAAAAAAAAAAAAGCAGAATCTCAAGTGCATAGATTCATCTTCTGTGCATTTCTTACTACTAGGTGAATAGCACCATCTTGACTGCAGTGAACAGCTGTGTACTCTGGTGTGGAGCAATCTCTTGTTCAAATTAAAATTTGGATTTGGCCTCAGGAGAGTTTTTCTTGACTGCAGACTTCGAGATCTGATTAACAAAGGAGAACCATTAGTCAATAAATTTTCATCTTTCATCAAATAATGTGTTTGATAAATCAGTTACTCTCATATTCAATCAACTTTTTTAGGCTGCTCATAAAATGTGATACTTGTCACAGAAAACATTTGTCAAACAAACACTGTTGATAAATGTCTGCAACATCCATTCGTGTCTAGTTTACAGGTTTGCCTTACAAAGCTCCTTCCATTACTTACAGTCCTGTCTTCCTCCTGCATGGTCCCCTTCTCTTCCCCCATAGTGCAGCAAGAGGAATAAGTATATTCCTTACCATCACTTCACTGTTTATTCACAAAGTTTTGGAAGAAGAGGAAATAAAAAGCAAGGGTAAAGATCAGAACTTTTTATCTTTTGCTGTAGTACTTCCTTCTAAAAACACCACAATTTTCAACAGAAATTTATTTATGACTTCAAGAACTATTGGAGATGCTGGTGGAAATGGAGAATCAGTTAAACTCCATTATAAATTTGTAGTTACAGTAGTTATATGTTCCAGTATTGTGATTTGATCAAATGTCTGGGAGAGGTTTACTATAAGCAAGAGACTCAGGAAAATTAGCACATATCTGATCTGCCTGTGGGGATGGGTCAGGCAAAGTATGGGTTGTAGGACACCAGCTGTTAAGAGGAGCTTGACAGGGTCTAAGAAGCTCAGTCTCACAAAACAGAGCTCTGTTTCCTGAGGGCTGATTCTGCTGAAGAGCTCTGAAATATTCCTTGTAACTTCAGGAGGCTGAATTTTGAGAGAAGGTGTTCTCTGTGTGCGTCCATGTGTATGGAGGTGGTGATGTGGGGGAGGTGAACGTCTTCCCAATGGAGCTTTATGAATTCATTGTTCCTACATGCTGTGCAAAAAACCTGAAGGTCCCTACTTGGAGTTTTCAATCACAGAACTGACACATTTGTCATCATTGTGTAGCTTTGTCTTATAGACCACAGGGAAAAGAGACCTTGACCTGTCCACTAGAAATCCTAATTTTAGTGGGAGTAGAAATTGTCTGTGGTATTTTATCCGGAGTTTTTGCCTAAAGGGTCACAGCCGACTCCTCAGACAGGCTGTCTGACACTAGCCATTTCTGCTGGAGTCTGAGGTAAGCAGAAGTTGGTATGTATCCAAACCAAGAAAGACACAGGGCCACTCTGTGTGCAGTATGGCTGCGGTCAAAACCAGCCACTCAGACTCAGTGAGTGGTACGGTTTCCTTTGGTGGTATAGGTGTACATCCACATTAGTTTCTGAAGAATGTCTTTAAAATGTAATAAAGAAATCTGCTTTCTTTGAGTGCCTGTGCCCTTAGAAAAGGATCTTCATTAGGAGGAAGGAACATGATCTTGTACTGGCTTACATATTTAGCCCAGCTTCCTGAATAAATTGGCTTATCAAATTATGTTGTCTGCTCTGTCTGTCACTTTCCCTTTAGCTTCCTCCCAACAGCCCACACCTTTCATGCCCAGTAGGTGTGAAACCCATTCATCACTTAGGAAATATTTGTAGCAGAAGGATAAAAAATATCATCCTGGGTAGATGGCATGAAATGGCTAGGTAGAAACCATAATGAATGCTCTGGACAGAAACCCTGCTAGGATTCAGTCCCTTACCCATTGTGAGAGGGGGCATCTAAGTGGCCAGTCAATGTATGTGCTGACTGGCTGAGCACTGCAGCATAGCTCTGAGCCAGACTGTGTGTGGCAGGAGAAATTAGGAAAGCAGCCTTCTTTTCATGAGAATTTTTTTTTTTTTCAGGAAATGGAAGATGCCGGAATTATCTAAAGAGAGAATTAGAGACACACAGACTTCAAGTTTCATTATGAAAAGAACAACATGTCTTTAAAGAAGCAAAAAATTGTATGTTGTGCATCATCCTGTTTATTGTTGCTGCTGTTGCATGCAGCCCTCCCACAGGAATGGTTACTTGCAGGGTATATTTAGATTACAGGGATCTGATTCCACTACACCACTCTACAATGCAGGTCAAAACTGTACTGCTTGTTTCCATTTTCAGCAGAAATGTTAAACATTTCATATGTGAATGCATAAATTCTTTCTTTTTAACTAAGGATATAAACAGTAATATCTCTTCCCAAGAACTATTTTTTTGGTGTGCATAAAACTAACTGCCCTCTAATTCAGTGTTACAAGAACTGACTTTTTTCAGGGGATCAAACCCATACAGCCTTAATGGTGACTGGAATATCTCTGTACTGTCATTATTAACTCCAGCCTTGACTTCAGATGCGTCCCACCATTAAATATCTTACATGGTTTACAAATTCTGCTTGTCTAATTGGGTCTTCAGAGGGAGAAATTTCTGAGTCTACAGAGCCTAGTAATTAGCTCTGCTCAACAGAGTGTTGGGACAATCCTCACTGCAAGTTTTGACCATCAGTCATTATCAGAGATTTACTGTGATAATAAATCTTCCTTCATAAGCTGCTCAGAAAGTGAGTTGCCAGTGGTAGTCAACTCCTACAACTGGCTTCAAAAATTCTGGCAGGTATGTCTGTAGTTGATTAACATTTTCCCATAGCTTGTAGGGAGACTGAAGATTAAATTTCTGTAGCTTCTTTGTGTTTTAAGGGAACTATACTGAAAATGGTTGGAAGGTCAACTGGGCTGGTCTGAAGAGCTCATCGGGAACAAATGTTGCTGACAGAACACAGTATCTCGGAGCAGGAAGGTCTCTGAGGAGTGGTTCACCTCCCAAGCCTCATCTCAGATGTGTAAGCATCAGAAATCCCCAACTAACTATGTGTGTAGGACACTGGCAACCTAGACTGCACAGAAGATGTCAAGCAGCATGATCTGGTCTGACGATTGCTGCAGAACAATTAACACGTTAAGGCTAAGACTCTGTCTGCTGCATGCAGTGACAGGCTTCTGGAGGCACTTGTTCACCCTGCACTCCGGCAATGAAGATGTAGGATGGTTCTTCAAGCTGCCATTGGTTTCCTGCAGCTTGCAGATTTTGCTAGTTAGATGAAGAATGTCTTCCTGCTACGTCCCTTGGGGAGTTTCTGAGTTTTGGGTTGTGACCGGAATTATTGCTAGTAGAGGCACTGCAGCTAGGGATGAGGGCAAGTCTAACATGCAGCAGTGACTCCCAGTGGTCTTTGACAGCCTGGAGAAGGAGGCAGTGCTTAAAGACCAGTGGTGGCCAACTGTGGGCTCGGGGTTGAATTTTTTTCAAAGGCAGCTGTGTATAGCAGCTCCACTGTGAAATGGGCTGGAATTCCTATGCCAGTCACCCACACCAACAACTGCATCCAGAGGGATTAGCAGAACATCACCTAGCCAATTGTTAGGCAGGCAGTGGTGAAAAAGAGCTGGAACTCCATTAGCACTGAGTCACACCAGCAGAGGCATGCTGGCTTTTCTTTTGCCTGGATTTGCTAGTTCTCTTTGCTCCCACAGTCTTGTCTAGAGGATTTAACATATCCTGAACCTGTGCAATAAGTGGCACTAATTTAATTTTAACTGAGGCAATCTAAAATGTAGGCATGTAGTCCGCTATTCTGCAGTCGATGAAAAAGCATCTGATTCACATCCAGCATCTGACTCATCTTGTGTGTCTTTGGCACCTGTCCTAAGACACACAGGGTTACCTGTGTGTTGCCTGTTACCTCTACCATGCCAAATGCAGCTGAAATTAGAAAATATTATAAATCCAACTGAAGCCAATGAGTGTAAAATAACTGAAAATGTTGGTGATGCTCTTTGCCATGGCTTGTGCTAGTGTCTTTAGTGGCTGTGATGAGACATAGTGATGAAACTTATTTTCTCCATGATCGATAGAAGTCTAGCCAAATGCAGAGTGATACTGCTATCGTGCGTGGTGACTGAGGCGAATGCTGAAATCTTGGTCAGGAAAAGCAACCCACACAGGATCAAGAAAGAGACTTCATATATTGAGGACCATCTGGTGGATGCTGTATCAGTGTTTTGAACTTCAGTTCAGTCTTATACCACATTTCTGAGATGTAACATATGATTGGTAATAACTCAGGAGGGGAAATGTGAATACAGGCTGGCCTTACTTCACCAAATGCTTTCCTTTCTATAATGAACTGTCACTGAGATTTTTGTACATGTATAGATGTCCTCAGAGATTTGTAAAAAAATTGTCTTTTTGTTTCAGTCCAATCAATTGTGGAGACTGTGTGTGGAGTGAGTATGACTCCAGTTGGGTTGGCTCCCAGACACAAAGTGTAGGATCTTTTTGTGAAAACCCTTAGTGTGAGGTAGGCTTAGACAAACAGAATGGGGCTGGTGCAGGTGGGTGACTGTCAGCACAGACAGTCAGCTTTTTTGGCCAAGAATCCAGGGTTTAACTGCATCCCCAGAAAATGACATTAAGGCTTCCTCTCTAAATGACCAGAAAAAAAAAAAAGGCTACATTTTCTAGTCTGTGACAAGCTGATCATTTGCTTGATTCTAGTTAATGGGTAATGGCAAAGTTCCACTCTCTGGATAGCCCTGTCATGGTTTTTTTTGGGAGGTCTCTCTTCATTGGGTGAAATGAACTAACATTAGAGGGCATCCTCAGGCGCTCTGGTGTGCTTCCTACTGAAGGTATGCTAATCTTGCAGCACCAGATTGTCTGTTCTTTGGCTTTGTTTGTAGCCCCTTGTGGAACCCAGTCTTGGCCTGTCTTGTTCCAGGTTGCTTTGGAACCTACACTGAAGCATCTGTGCAGAAGAGAATGGCAAACAATTTCCTAATGTGCACTGCCAGGGTTCTGGTCAAGCCAACAGCTCCAGTTTGGATACCAAAAGACAGACCTTCAGGATAAGCAAAGCACCAAACAGACAAAAGCAAAGTCATGAAATGGACAAACTCAGACATTGTTTATGCCAGCTGCTGGGTGCCAAGGGCTGGCTTAGAGCTGGCACAGGAGTCCATGATCAAGAAAGGTTCAACCACAATGAAAAACAAAAATGGGAATACAGCAAAAATAGAAGTTCTGAGATCATGTTTAGAGAAGGCTGGTGACATGCAGAGTACTCTGAATATAAAGAGCAAGAATGGCAGGACTAGACCCAATGGGGAAGTCCAGAGAAACTCTTTCACAGACCAGATGCTCACAAACCAACATATCTGTATGGAAGCAGCTTGTCAGAAAAAAAATGGGTAAATTTTTTGCAAGCCTATGAGTTTCAGGCAGAGCTGGACTGTGTGCCGCATTGCTACACCATTAAGTTGGAGAACTCAAGGCAGATTTATGGTGCCATCAAACCTGAGCCATGGTTTTACTAAATACTCTGTCTTTTTAATGGTACTTAACAGCTTTACTGCATTTGGGCATTTTTACTGTGTTTAGACATGGTTTTAACAACTGAGTTAGCTCTCATGATGCTGCCAATTGCTGTCAATGTGGAGAAATAGAAGTCTTTTTTTCAGGACCATAACCTAGTAGACAGGGTAATATTTTTGTCTTGCAGGATTTAAAAATGACCAGAGACCATTATGTCGAACACAGCTTCTCCCTCTATTTGCTGACAACCAGCTCATATGGTGTCCACTAAGCTCATTTGTTAAGAATTTTACCTAAATAAGAGAAAACATTTCTAATGGAGCAAACCTTTAGAAGTTTGTTCCACCCTTGTGTGACTCCCCATGGAGATTGTGAGTTGAGAGGAAGTGACAAAGAGAAAAAAAGAAAGTGCAGGCAGATCCAAACTAAAGTCAAAACTGTTTCTTCATGCTGAGAAAACAAGACTAACTGTTCTCTTCTAACCCTTCTTTTAAAGTAGTTGAACTTGTTTGAAAAGTAATAACGTGGCTTTCTTGATGTTTAAAGCACAAGATTATTTCAATTTTAAAGGACAAACCCAAAATCCAAAATTTGTGAAAGGGACAGAGAAAATTTAGCTGCTCTTCCACCGCTTCCATGTTCATGCAGGAGTGATATACCCTGCAGGAGGCTGACTCAACTTTTTCATAATCCATCCATGATTTAATAGAAATCCTGATGTTGTTCCCCAAGCAACAAACATATTTCATTAGGCAGCACGAGATGGCATAATGGACTATATGTTGTGTTATTCTCCCTTTTATCACATTCTCTCTTCCCAAAATACAGTTATTATTATGCAGCATTGGGTAGGGATGTGAATTCTGGAAGCCAAAAAGTCCAAGGGATATTATTTGGCATGGTAGCATTATACTAGGCTTTGCTAAAATCAGGTGTGAAGCAGCATACCTTAGCTACTTTAAATAGGGCAGAAACACCCTAAATTTATCCTAAAAAAGGATAGCGTGAGGTTACTATTTATTATTAGTCACAGCTGATTATTTCAGCAATAGCTTTGGCTTTATTCAGTGGTAAATCTGCTGTCACCAGCTATACACTGTGGCCACTCTCCCTGCCAGTAGTCAGCTTTGGGCAGAGGATCAACTGAATACCTTAAATTCTCTGTTGAACCTTGGCATTATTATGGAAGAAGTCCACAGCCAACTCGTCCCTGGTATAGCTCCAGCAACTTAACAGATGGATCACTAGCAAGCCTCTTCTCAATTTCTCTGTTAAATATTCATGGACCCAGCATGTGCATAGGCCCAAGCGTGCCCCTGGAGGTGCCAGCAAGGGTCTCTGATCTGGGGAAGATGTCAAATTGGCTAGTGGAAGTCTGAGGGCAGAAATGTTTTCCACAAGGATCCATCCTTCAGCGCAGAACATGGAGTGACAGCCATATGTGCAACTGTGCTGGTGAATATGTCTGCAGTGCATGCTTATACAAGCTATTAATAGGCCAGTGCCACACCGAATGCTAATGTGGGGAAACAGGGAGTGAAAGACAATGCAGAAATGCCTTGGACTAAGTTGAAGCATCGACCAAAGTAAAGTTTTCTTGTTAACTTGCAGTGAAGGTGAAGGAAAAAAAATAAGCTGCATTTCCCATTCACCTTTAGGATATACCACTCTTATTTTCTGAATGTGCTTCTGAAAAAATTGCTAAATGCAAGCTCACAAAGCCCTGGGGATTGTTTTCTGTTTTTAGATCCCATTCAGAGCTAAATAATGTTTTATTTGCTACTGTTTAATAGCACTCAAGTATGCTTCTGGCATATGAGGGTCCATATATAAGTTGGACTAGGGTTTTGGGCAGTACTGCAAACCAACATCGAAAATTTTCTATATATATAAAT
>WBNO01028786.1:6697-23759 GCA_013400575.1 Peucedramus taeniatus | reverse complement strand
CTGGAATAGAAATTTACACAGACGGTATGATTTGGCAATCTTTATATCCACAATACATCATAACCATGCACAAAAATCAAGTGATGTGTTTATTTACAAAGTGAATTGCACTTAACACAGGAACCAGGAATAAAAGTAAATTAAAGGAACCTCTCTTCTGGGTTGCATAAAGGCCCACTACTATTTATAGCCTACAAAGCCTGATAGTCAACACTACCATGCATTATCTGACCAGTGTAAAATAGGAATTGCTGTTATTTATTGAAACAGTGCAGCCCTGGAGATACTCATTCCATGGAAACATTCCATAAATCACCAGCTACATTTAAGAGTCTGCAAGTCAAGAGAATCTACCCTTCAGTACCCACTTACTATGCTTTACTTGAAGGACAGTTAGTCTTAACCTCCAATTGTCTGATTTTCCTTATGTGAAATTCAGGCCCCTACCTTTAACACTGTTCTAGCTTTTTATGGAGGAAAAAATCTTCCCTAGGTGACTGAGCCGCTTCACTGGGATCTTCTTTTCTTCTACAGAGTCCAGAACCTCTAAGGAAGTTCTTCCTTCTCCTTGGAAGGGAAATGATCACCAAGCCTCGGTAAGACTCAGCCAGAAACAGATCCCACCCTCACCTTCTGGAGCAGTACAGCCTGCAGGGATCAAAGCACCAGCAGCAAGAATATTTCCTGTACAATTTTCCAACAGCTTTTTTTAAGTAACTGATTCAAATACAGGCTCAGCCCAACCCTTACCACACCCATCCAAGAGCTCTGTGTTCACACAAGAGGCCCTGGCCACCAAGCAGTCACAGCTCCCAAATGGGGGCATCTCTGGCCCCACAGAGATGGCCTCCACAGCACACACTGAAATCTTTTTAACAAAGTAGCAAGCAGTCACCCATTAACTGTTGTTTTTTTTTTTATATTTTACCAAGTATGGAGCTTTAAAACTTTCCTAGGAACCAAACTTCCTTGTTCTGTGCAGGCTCCAGGGAAGATCCCAGACTAACTCCCCTGTCTGTAAGCACTGATTCTGCAGGAAAAGAGGCTAGATTGATCTGATCTACCCAAGGAATTTATTTTACCAATTAGCTGTTTGTGTGCTCAGGACCAAGTCACTTTTATGTATGCATTTTGGCCTTCATCCTCCCGAACAGTAAGAGGAGAGGCAGCGACAGACTCCTGCCTAATTCTGCATTAAAGGAGCTGTTCTAGACATCAGCAGGAGCCTCTGATGGTTGTGTTGCTGACACAGGTGGCAGTACTCAGGGCTTTGTAGTGTTTTCAATAGTTAAAGGAAAGTCAGCCTCAAGATCCAAGTAAAGCAAGCAAAGCACACATTCCTTCTTTTCACAGGCAGCTTTCCTGTTACCAGGAGTTTCACAAAAGCCAAATTTAGCCCTCAAATCCCTTGGGGCAGATGGAAGAGAGCTGTAACCCTTTTTTTTTTTCCTGACAGTAATACTGAGAGACACACAGCCAGCAAAGCTGGGGGATGAAGCAGTCAAGTTGAGGTTAGATGTAGTCTGTAATTTCCACATCAGGAAAGCATACTTAAAGGAGTCTAGGCTATTGGAGAGCTTCTCTGAATGTCAGACAGCTCTTCAGCATGTCCAGCATCCTCGGGATTCCTCCAAGTCTTTCCCTCAGTAATTCCAGCCCAGTAGTGGGCTGGGTTGTGGATGCAGTTTCTAAGGAGTGCACAGTGCTTCATCAGGACACCTGGAACCCCAGATCAGAAGCATTTTCCCCAGTTTGTGCACAGGAAGATGGCCTAACCTGACAGAACTGATCCACTGTCCTTTTTCTACTGCCACAAACAGCCCTGTGTTTAGTCAGGGCTGGAGCACCTCAGACCCACAGAAGGGCTGTGGCTCTGCCTGGAGAGCAGCACAACAGCCTGGAGAAGAGCCTGATCTCATACTGAGGTACCACAGCAGAAGAAAACCCCCACCCCATTCCCAGTGCTCTCAGGAGCTACATGGGTGCACGTGCACACACCAACTCCCCCTGCGTGCCCCAGCAAAGGGCAGGAGGCCCTTCCCTGTCACACAACATATCTCAAACACAACAGAATGGTCCAAGGTCCAGCAGTGCTGAGGAAGTTTTGGACAATGGAGTTGTTCAAGAGCTCTTCAATACCCATAAATTTAACTGCACTTAAGCCCTCTACACTGCCCTTTCACTGGGACTCTGCAGCAAAGTTTAGAGCCTTCCACAAAGTCAAAGACTAAAATAAAATCTTTCAAGAGACAAGCAAGTGACTAAACTGTTTCTTGGCTTCTTACAGCAGGCCAGACTTATTCTAGAAACTTCATGTTAAGAGCAGGACTTGCGGAGTAAGCATGCTAATACATTACCCTGAACTAATAAGTCTTCTTACAATTCCTCTTCATGCTGTCCAGCTGATTTCTTTATATAAAGTTTGTTCAAAAATTAAGGAGCCCAGCTCCACTAATGTCCACTTGTTCTCGAATGAAATATTTTCAGTATTTCAGAATTTTCCATTCTCTCATTGCCAGCTGTCTGAACACTGACTGCACGTTATGTTCTGGTCTTGGACCACCACAAAAGAGACATCCCAGTTCCCACCTTCTCTCAACAGAATGCTAGTGAAGCAAATACCGAGTGCTGAAAGTGTTTCCTGAACCGGAACACCCTTAGGACAGAGCCCTGTGATGCCTACCAAGGAATTCATACCCTGATTCAATGGGATCAAGCTGCAAGCATGCACCCTTTCACCTTGCATGTAACCTCTAAAAAAAGTTGAAGAGTGAAAGTGCCAGGCACCATGCACATCCTGCACTGTGAGCTGGAGCCCTCTCAGTACATACAGTACAAAATTAAAGGCATTGGTCTGGAAGTCTTATAAAAGAAAAGCCATCAGAGTTAACTGCCCTTAATTTTATTACATAACCAGACAGAACAGTTGAGACTGGAATGTCAGATTTCCTCTTCAAGCACAATTCACAGTTTCATATTTGCTTTGTATCAGTAAAGAAAAATCAACTCACTAATATGCAGCTGGGATTCATCCAGTGAGGTACAGGCTCAGAATACAGAGCAAAAACTCACTGCAAATGGCTCCACAAGCCCTCAGGGAGCAGCAGGTGGTCTCCAGCTCTTCCTTTAGATCGTTTCACCCAGTATTTGTCATCAGAACATTCAGTGGATACCAGAGGGAATACAAGTGTGCAAGAGCTAGTGAGTGATGAAAACTCATCAGAGATTTGCACAAGCAAGCAAGAGATTGACTACACAAAGTTGTGGTAACATTCTTCCCATTCAGCACAACGAAGAATTAGAGTAGTTAGCCCTGCTGATGACAAATCTGTTACATTAGTGAAGTACAATCATTTAAGAATTACAGTCTGCGGTTCAGTAAAATGGTAAGAAGAAAACAACAGGTTAGTAGTTATTATGTGAAATCCTAGCATTATGCATTTTAGTAGAGGTCAATAGTGAAAGATCATGAAGAGAAAGTTCCAGATACTATGGATCTGCAGAAGTTTTTACAAAATGTATAAAGTATTGTGTTTCTCTACAACAACCAAAACCCTTACAAGTGCAGGTATATATGCGACATGAAAATATTGCCTCACTCACTCAGACAGGGGCAGGAGAGATCTAGAGAAAAAGCAGCATGCAAAAAAACCCTGGAACTAGAGCAGATCCTGCTTTCGGACAGTGACCAACAGTACAAAAAGCCTACTTGTACAGGCTGCAAAAGGTTTCTGAAATCAATATGCTGGCACTTACTGTACAATAATGTTAACTGATTAACATAAGCCATGAATAAATATTATGCCACTTTATAAAGCCTGCACAGGCATTCATGGTGGCAGAGAAAGCAATGCAGACATATTTCATTGTTCCCAAATAAAACAAGAATAGAGAAAGATTTCCTAAGCAGGAAACAGTAAACTACACAGCCAGACTAACTGTATTAGGGGTAATTACAGAATAAGTAATGTTATTTTCAACAGCTTTCTTATGTGTGTGCAGCCACTAAAATCCTCACTGTGAGACTTCATCAGGACAGAAAACAGAGCATTTGACAGGATAACTAGTTTAATTTCTCCCCCATGTTTACACAAGAAAAAGAGATATCTGACTATGGGTGGAAAAAACCTTGTCACCTATATATAGTTATTTCTTCAACTGGTAGAGTCAAGTCCCATTGTTCCCCTCCCAGAAAACAACAACAACAACAAAACCAAACTGGGAAAAAACCTAGCAAAGCCAAAACAAGCCTATTTGATAAGACTGTTTCATGGGATAATATCCAGCAGCAGATGTTCCAACACAAACATGTCTATCAGATCAGTGACTACATTTCAAGCCCAAAAGTCACCACATGGAAAAGGGTTTCAGAGGCAGGGGGATGTTAGCCCTACAATTAAAGCTCTAATATGAGAGGGGAGATTTGGGGATGGAGTAAAGGAGGGAGGAGGGAGTCACTGAATCACAGGAGATAGAAGTGCACACAAGTTTCTAAATGAAGCACACACAAAGTGGAGGGCACAAGAGTCATCTAGAGAAGGTCACAGGTTCTGACAGCACTGGAGTTTGTTGGATTTCTGTCCGTCGGTGGTGGGTGGGACGCTGATATCAACAACGTTGTTGCCAGGAGACTCATCGTGCGCAGACCGGTCGGCGATTTGCTTCTGCGACACGATGCGGTAGATTTCTGCAAGAAGAGCACACGGTCAGAGCCCGGGGGCATGGCCTCCCACAGGAATGGCACCTAGCACACTGTCCAAGAACATGCCAGAACCCAAGAAGGAGAAGATTTAACCTGAGGGCTCTGAAAGGGAATCTACGCTAGCCAGATGTGGCATGTAACGTCCAGAACTGGCTTTCGAGTTCTGGAATGAATACACCAACTCTGTCTGGAAAAGTTATTAAGACAAGTCCTCACTGTCTTCCGCAACAGCACTTCCTATCCTGTTCTTTTTCAATGACTCCATGAAAATGGGAATTATTAAAAGGGTTTTTTAATGGGAAAGGAGCATGAACGCTCATTCTAAAACAGGGAATCATCATCCTTGTGATTAAAAAAAAGTGGGCAGTATACTCTAGAAAAACCAATCACCAGGACGGTGGGAAACCTTTGCAACAGTAACAAGGTACCTGATGCCCACCTCCACTCCTGGCAACCTCATACCACCAAGTAACAGCAATGCTCCTCTCTGCAGCACATCAGTTTTCTTACCTATGACGGGACCATAAAGCACCAGACTTCTCCAAATGAATTCATTTGAGTCAAACTAACAATGCTTGAAAGCACACAGATCCACAAAGCTGTAAGATCCACCACTGAAGAGAGACTGCCAGTTTAAAAAGCTTTCAGAAACAAATTGTTTCAACTGCATACTTAGCAGAAGTCTTTTAAGTGGAAAGGTTTTTAAGTTACTTATTTCACTGACTATAAGCCCTTGTTCCAACTTCCCTCCATTGTGAAACAGGAAAAGGGCAAGTACTTCCCTGGAAGTCTGTGGTAAATATTATGGTCACATTCATAGAGCCACAACCCCAAAACAGCAACACCCAAAGCCTTTAGTAAGGATTAAAAATCACAGAGGACTGTGCAGTGCTTGTTTATGGGGTTTTGTGGGTTTTTTTTGGTTTTCTGTTTTGGTTTGGGTTTCTTTGTTTTTTTTGGGTTTGTTTGTTTTTTGTTTGGGTTTGGTTTTCTTTTTGTGGTTTTTTTTTGTTTGTTTGTTTGTTTGTTTTGGTTTTGTTTTGTTGGGTTTTTTTTGTTTTGGTTTGGGTTTTTTTTGTTTGTTTTTTTTTGTTTTGTTTTGTTTTTTGGTCTTGTTTTTTTTTTTTTTAAGAAACTGCGCATATTTATGTTGTTTAAAATGGAAACCTTTAACTCAAGGCCAATCTTGTTGCCACTGGCTACCTACAGATCTTTGCTGAAAGGGAGGAAGAGGGTTGTTCAGAGGCTGTTACATCATTTTTCTTTCCTGCTCAGTACCGTATTTGAATTTGAGCTGTTCAGAGTCATTGCCAGGCCCCCTTTGCTTTGGGGTAGCATCTCTTTGGGGTATTATGTGGGGTTTTTTTCTTCCAATCTTTAATGATTCCTCGAACAAGTGGCCAGTAAGGAAACTCCGGTCCTGCTGTTCCCACTCTCTTCCCTCCGCCAAGTCCCCTGTGGCAGTTCCCAACTCACTACTTTACACAGCACATTTTCCTAGGTTCCTTTTCTTCTCTTAGAAGGATAATTCTCCCCCAGGCTTAATCTCTTTAAGAATAGCCTTCTCAGTACTTCTCAGTCTTATTATCCGTGTGCCTATGCTACCTGGCCGGACAATCTCAACACTTGGGAGCCTAGGATGCTGTGAGAGAAAGGGGTTTGAATTCAGCTTGCCCGGGCCTGACCTCAGCTTGAGTTGTTACAGCACTATGGCTTTCCTAGAGTGGCCTCAGGCCAGCATCTCTAACCAGGGTCAGTCTCAGGACAACACTGCAAGGGAAGACAGGATGGATGGTGACTGCTGAACTACCCTCAGAGCACTAAAATCACAAATACTGTCTCAAAGTGCCAGGGAAGTTGCCTCAAATCCAGCCAAGTGTCCCAGATCAGCCACGAATCTGCTACACAGTGCGAGACCAGCCCAGCTCCAGCACTGGGCAGTCGGCTCTGCCTCACACTCCAGATGCTTCACTAGTGGCTCTCAACACAGATCTGCTGGGCAGCAAATACAACCCATTCTTCATCTGTCAGGCTTTTACCTATAGAGGCAGCTTGGCTACCCTTTATTTCCTGTCTGCCTCTTCTTGGGCACCTTGGAGTCAGAGGTGGAGATGAAAAGGCACTGGGAAGATCTAAATGCAAACTACCAAGATCTACCCATCCCCAAGAGAGCTGGAGAGGAACTTTGGACAAGGGCCTGGAGTGCCACAAGGGGGAATGGATTCCCACTGACAGAGGGCAGGGTTAGATGGGATAGTGGGAAGAAATTTTTGGCTGTGAGGGTGGTGAGGCCCTGGCACAGGGTGCCCAGAGCAGCTGTGGCTGCCCCTGGATCCCTGGCAGTGTCCAAGGCCAGGTTGGAAGGGGTTTGGAGTAACCTGGGATAGTGGGAGGTGTCCCTGCCCATGGCTCACTGTCAACTTGTGTAGTTTTCATATTTTACTGAACATAATTCCTTCGCTCAGGATTTTATCCTGGGAAGCTGAAAAGGCAGAGAGAAGCCCCAGAGATGGACAAACAATCCTCATCTCATTTGCTTCTCCTGTGTTTTGCTCATGTAGAATGTGTTAGGAATTTATTTACCTGAATTGAGGAGCCTCACTGGGCTCTGGTGAGTTGTTTTCAATCACTGACCAATGGTCACACAAGCTGTGTCGAGACTCTGGAAAGAGTCATGAGTTTCATTATTATTATCTTTCTAGCCTTCTGTAAGTATCCTTCTCTATTCTTTAGAATAGTTTAGCATAGTTTTTTTTTTAACATAATATAGTATCATAAAATAATAAAATAGCCTTCTGATCACATGGAGTCAAAGCATCATTCTTCCCTACCATGAAGGGTCAAGGTTTCTTACAACAAACTTGTTATCCACCAGAATCCCCAGGTGCTTCTCTGCAGAAGATGCTGTTGGTGCACTCACCACCCTTGCTATGACCTGAGCACAAGAGTTCAGCAGTCTGAAAATGGTACCAGCCTGCTTTGGTGCAAGTGAAGATACTGCAACATTTAACTTCCAGCGTGGCTGGGGCTTCACTGCCGAGATCTTGTGCAGGCATGGAAGTACAGTTACTAGTTCCTTTACAACAGTGCTATTGCAATAGCTTGAACTTATGGAACATCAGGAGATAGAAACCTCCAGGAGACAGAAACCCTCACCTGGGACAGAAAGGGGTGTATGGGGTGGGAGGCAGAACACAAAGGTGAGATTAGAAAGCTTGCAAACTAACCATCGTTCCCAACACTCATTTCCAAAACATTCCAGAAAACTACAGAACGTGCCCATGAAGAAGATCCACCATCTCAGCTGCTCCTCTGAATCCATAACAAACCATACCTGTAAGGATGTTCTTGAAGGCTTCTTCTACATTTGTGGAGTCCAGAGCAGATGTTTCAATAAAAGATAAATTATTTTTTTCTGTAATAAATAAGAAGTGGTTCAGTTAAAAATTTTAATAACACTTTATTTCATATTTACTTTGAGGTTTTTATCTTTTATTTAGGCCAAACCAGCCAGGGCACAATATTTTTTTTCTTTTCCTTGTTGCACAAGGAACACCTTGGTGCTGGAGTTCAGCAACATCTCCTTTGCCCAAAGTGCAAGAACATTTTCTCCACTGCAGCCCTTGATCAGTCAAGCAACAGAAAATATCATTCTCTTCTGGCTACATATCACACCCAGAGGTACCTTGAGCAAGAACCCCAGCAAAAGCACATCAGCTGCTACAGAGACACAATTCTCCTCTGCAACCCCAAGAAGATCAAAGACCTATACTTTCCTAATCAGACCCCACTTCCAAATAACAATGACCCCTTGAAACACAGCCTATTATCTTCTTTCCTCTTACAATGCATAATGTATATTTTTATTATTAAAAAAGAAAGCGATTAACACTCAAATATCATACCTAAAACGGTTCTGTATCACCTGCCCAGGAACAGGCAAATTTCAGTAATGGACCTTAAATAGCAACAATCAGACCATCACTAGCAATTTAAAACAGACTTAGGAGGAAGTCAGGGTCAAAATAAGAAGCTGAACCAAGTGACCAACATAACAGACTATCTGGGGCACCCACCAACTTATTTTGCTTCTCTTAGATAAACGTCACTTCTTCTCCATCTGAAAATTTAAAGAGGCTTTATTATCCTCAGGGCACTTGTTTACCAGCAAACTTCAGAAAGTGTGTATAAGCAAGCCTTGGTAATATTTCTAGAGGTATTTTAGAAATTGTAAATTTACATTCCTCCAAGCTTGACAGCCACACAAAAGCTGAATGTCCCCAGGCCTTTCAAGGTAAAAGAGTATCTGACCAGTGATCTGCCCAGGTAAGGAAGAGAGAAGAAATGTAGTGGCAGCATCTTACATAACCCACTTGCCTTCTCCCAGAAAATGATAATTCTCAAGCCTGATGATCGCTGCATTTAAGTGAGACTAGATGATACCACTACATGCATCAGCGCTCTAGAGCAGCAACTTCCCCCTCTAAGAGAAGGTTCAGCACTCATCTATAGCTGTCCACACTGATATCTACTCAGCAGAAGCAGGTGTCTAGGAAGGAAGGATGAACATTTGTATTGTAATATCATTGTGATATTTTCTCTTCTAAATATTGCTTACTCTTTCTAACCTTGTTAGAAGAAGTGTTTAATATTCAGCTATCAGGCAGCTCAAGGACAGTGTTTCAAAAACATGTACTACCACTAGATTTAAAAAACAACAGAAAACTGCAAAATAAAAATGACAAAGAAAATTCTCAAAAAAAAAAAAAAAAAACAAGCCACACACACTAGTTAATAAGTCAAGACATTTCAATATAAAAAACCAAAAAAAACAACAAAACATCTTAAATATTTTTTTTTTAGGGTTCAAACTAAAACTTGAGATGAGAGTTCAGGCCTGGACAAAACAGTGTGATCACAGCAGGCACCATCCCCCCGGCCCCAAAGCCCCCATCCAAACCTGCGAAGGCCCTGGCCTCGTCAGTGGGCACGGCCCGGAGGTGGCGCAGGTCGCTCTTGTTGCCCACCAGCATGATCACAATGTTGTTGTCGGCGTGGTCTCGCAGCTCCTTCAGCCAGCGTTCCACGTTCTCGTAGGTGAGGTGTTTGGCAATGTCATAGACGAGCAGAGCCCCAACAGCACCGCGGTAATATCTGAAACCATGAGGCACAGCCCTTCAGTGAGAGCTCTGTCCCAGCCACACCAACAAACAGGCCATTTAACTCCTCTATAATGCTCTCCACTTCAGAAAAAGTTGTGCTGATGCAGATACTGTAGCTGAAGTGGTTTTGAAGCCTAAAAGCAAGTTCCAAATGCAGGTTTTTTTCCTAATAGCATTTCTAAAAAAATCCAGTGTGCGTACCAAAATGCTGGAGAGCCTCCAGAAACCAGGACTAAAAATGTCCTGTCTGCTCCAACTGTGTGTAGGAAAACTCACCATTGCAGAATCGCTACAGCTGGGAGGTTTTTGTGAAGTTACAACCTAACTTTCTACTAGGAAAATAGCCCTTAATAAAATGTCAGTATTTGCTCCTGATCCATCAAATATCTCCTGTCCCTCCTACAAATTAAAGAGGGCTATATTGTCACTGTCTACCAACCTCTAATCCAGGAACAAAGTTTGCCCCCTCAGCGCAGGTTTGAGCCCATTTCAACACAAGCCAAGGGCTCAGCTCAGCACAAGCCAATCTGTATCAGCAATCCTGTAACATCCATATCTCTCTTCCACACAATCCTACCATTTCTCCTCAGTTCTGCCAGCACCTGACATGTTGTTGAACTGAGTCAGGGCACCAAATCAGCAGAAAACATTCTCTTTTCCCTGATGTTTGGCATTCTGCTGGCCGAGCAGGCTGAACTGGCTGAGTGATGTGTCAAGCAGCAGTTAGTGCCAGCACAAAGGAGAGGTAGGATCACAGGACTGCAGCTGCACTAGCTCCCAGCAGTAAAACCTGTTGTTGTTGTTGACCCAGACTAGACTAGCAGTTTTTACAGCAAGAGCAAGGGTCACAAAAAAAATTCTGAAAGTCACATTAACAGTTCCAGAAAAGATACAGTTTTAAATTGTCACTTACATCTGCTTCTGCATCCCTTTCCCTACAGACTGCTCCCTTTGGGCTCCAGGCTCTCCTGCTTTTCTCCCATCTTGACAAAACTCCCCTTGAGTTTAATGGCTCAATCTGTGCATGACTCAGAAACATGTTTTTACCTTTAAAAACTGATACACGTCTGTAACATAACAAAAAAAATAAACTCACTGATCAGAAAATGCTCCAGAGAACCAGGCCTGGCCAAAGGGTTTGCTTTTTGTTCTGCAAGATACTTTTGCCAGCATAGAAACAGGTATACCTCAAGCCACCTATGGCACAAGGTGCCATAGGTGAAAAAGCTTCTCACCTCCAGGGATTGTGCCTAATGCTGCACAGCCAGCACTATCATTGTTGCCTTCCTATTTCCTGGCTATTCAATGTCTGCGCTCATGGATCTAATTTTCAGGGCTGTGACTAATTCAGTCATTGAGATTTCAAGGGACTTTGTGGCTGCAGGTTTTCCTAAAAATACCCTCAATCTCAAGACTGAGGAGGCAATTGAGACCAGAAGTCATGGATGTTACAGTAAGCCACCATGCCT
Source organism: Peucedramus taeniatus (assembly GCA_013400575.1). NCBI lineage: Eukaryota > Metazoa > Chordata > Aves > Passeriformes > Fringillidae > Peucedramus > Peucedramus taeniatus. Next base: position 12,426 of record WBNO01028786.1, on the reverse strand, counting down.
AGACCAAAACTTCATACCAACAGTACCCAGCTTCCATCTGAAATGACACTCACTCCACATAATGAACACAGCACATTCAGCACAGACAAAAATCCAAATCCCAAAACTCAAACAGAATTTCCCAGAGTTTTGATTTAAGCTGTCATTTGTTTCTGTAACAGTAACACGAGAATCTAAAAAGTACTTTCATTATATTAATCAAGGGAACACAAAAGTATTTGCTATCTTAGGACTTGGATCCACACTGAAGTCTGTCACAATGACTTTGTCATGTGTGCCAAATATGTTTCATTCTCTACCCATACATTTATCTGCAGCATCTCTGCTAGAATTCTGTTGAGCAAAGACAGAGTACTCACGCTGAGGTAATGGCGCGGTATCGCTCCTGGCCTGCAGTATCCCAGATCTGGGCTTTTATCGTCTTCCCATCCACCTGGATGCTCCTGGTGGCAAATTCCACTCCAATGGTGCTCTTACTTTCCAGATTGAACTCATTGCGTGTGAAACGTGACAGAAGATTACTTTTCCCAACTCCAGAGTCTCCAATCAACACAACTGAAAGGAGAGACATTATTTTCACAATTAATTTCTCGTACCAGCACTGACCCCCACGGTGCAGTGCAGCCTGGCAGGCAGCATCCACCAGAAACGCGCAGTCAGATAACACAGGAGAGACAACATAGACAACACCACAGTCTTTACTATGCACACCTTGCTTCCCCAACCCCAGAAGAGCCCCAAGCTGTTTTGTGGTGAGTAGCTGCCTGATCCTCAGAGGTGAAAATGAGAAACTGCTAACAGCAAGTGTCAAAGTCAAACAATGCTTTGGAAGCCCCAACTACTGCAGCAGGCAGAGGTAAGACATGCCCCTCAAACACTTGACCTTTGGCACAGGAAGGCTGCAACCCACATTTTAAGAAACACTACAGGCAAGAACATGGCAACATGCCACCTGTCTGCCCAACAAAAGCTTTTGTACACTGTAAGTGTACTCTATTTTTATTAAAAAACCAAAAACATGGTAAGTAAACAACTATTTGCAGTCCCTGTTGGAATCATATAGGGTGTTTTATTTCAATAATTTAATGAATAAATAGGTTCACCACAAAAGGGGAAAACAGGAGACATTTGGTACTACAAAAAAAGATACAAAGCAAAGTAGAACTTCATCCAGCAAAACAGGTTGTAGTAGACTGCATGAGAAGTAAGAGATGAGCTAGAAACCTCTGCCTCCACACATGGTGTTGCCATGATAACAGAAAAATGTAAGTGCAGAGAGATCTTCAGCACACAAAGCCCAGCTTTCCTGAAAGGAATTGTGAATACAAAGGTACATCTTGCGGTAGGAGGTTCCCTCTACTTTTTTGCTTATAGATGAGATCAAGAAACAACTGAGAAACACAGCTGAAACAGCTGAGCCTTGCTCCCTTCCTCTCGCAAACACTCTTATCACATACCCTTTGGAATTCAAGTGTCCTGCCTCAAGCAAAAGGAAGAAAGGCAGCTAACCTCTCTGAGCTTCTTTAACCTTGGGAATATTTCCTGCTCCAGTTCTAGGTAAAGAATTGCTGATCTTCCTCATTCATATGGTCTGCTTTTCCTACAGAAAAGCAGACATGGGCAAAAAACATTCCCAATTTCCCCCCAGCAACTATAGAAGAGCCTTCTCATTGCACACTTCAAGAATGAGCTCACCAGGGTTTTCTCAGGGCCAAGGATCATACTTGTCTTTTAGTGCTGCTACAGCTTTTCTCTGCTCAGGCTATTGTTTGAGGATGGAGCTCTGGCAGCACCCTGCTCCAGCTCGCTGCCACCCCACCCCTGGAGCACATTTCCAAGCTGCTGCTGGACCCTGGCTTTCTGCTGCGACAGCTCCCGAACTGCACAGGGGCATTGTTGAAATGCCTGGAGAGGCCCTGTGCAGCTCATCTGCCTGGGAGCACAGACAGACAATTGTGCCAGCACAGCTGAACAGGCAAAACATAACACAGGCAGGAACGGGCAGCCAGCACATCATGGCAAGGCACCACAACTCCCCACCCAGGAGAATTTAAACCAGCTCCTCACAGTGCTCTGCCTTCCCTGGCAAACAGCCTAAACCATTTTTTAGGGTATGAGAACAGATAGATAAAAAAAGATTTTATTCCAAGTTCTAACTCCAGGATTTTGTCAGCTTTATTTTCCAGACAAACAGTTTTTCATCACTAATTCCATGGGACCTTCCAAGAACAGGCAGAGGTCACCTATCTTGCACAGGGATCTGCTGGCTGAAGTAGGCTCTATCCTACAGCAAAGCCCTGACCATAACCAAAAGTAAGAATATCCACCACACAAGCTAGACTAGATTGGAAGACCCCTGAGGCTTCCAACTGTTTCTGAAGGGAGTTATCTTCACAGGATTTTGCAGCTGGAGAAAACACAGCCTTTCCACGTTCTAGCCATCTCCCAGGCTCCGGCATTTTAAAAGTATCAATTTGGGGTATAAACCATGCAAAAAGCTCTCAGGTCATTAACTCCGTCTATCACTGGAAGAATATTCCAGGGGTCCTGTGCTCCTTTGGCTGGTTATTCACAGGCTCCCTTCACTGTGCTGCCCCACATGCCAGCAGAGTTTCTAGGAGAGCATTTTTCAGAAGTTAAAGGAAGGCAACCAGATCCCAATTCAATAAAGAGCATTCCTAGAGTTTCCATGTGCTTCTTATGAATACTCAATCTTGAGCATTAAAAGGGCATTTTCACTTTCAGGAGAAAAGATGCTAAGACTGGGGGCCCCACATACAGACAGAAGCCACAAACTTGTTTTCTATAGGAGTTGAGCAAGAAGATAACTTCAACATTCTGGACTAAGTGATTAGATCTTGGGAAAGTTTCTAAATTTGGTAGCAAACCACCACACAATATTGCCTGTTCAAATCCAGAAGTCATGACAGAGAAGGAAAAAAAGTTCCAAATGACAACTTAAGAGTCTGAATACTCTCTAAACAGAGGAACTCACTCTCAAAATGCCCCTAAGGGCCACACTGGTGATTAAAAGATGCACTGGTTTGATCTTGGAAGTGACACAAACCAATAACCAGCAACAGTCACCCTTCAGATGTCTCTAAGCACATGGACAAGCCTTGTGTAATACCCTGTTTATAACTGAATCCTACCCCTTCAGTATTTCCTGATTTTCTCTCTCCTCCAGCACCCCCTGCCACTGTGTGGGTTATCCATCACCACCACATTACCCATCCATCAACTCAGTCACCACCCTCACTCTGCTTCCTATATCTACAACATCCAGAACTACAGCACAATTCCACCCCAAACACCTGCCCTGTATATTGAGATCCTTGTACAAAACAAGCCAAAGTCAGAATTAAAATTCCAGGGCCATACATCATTGGTAAGAAAGAAAAAATAAATAGATTGAGTTTATGACACAATTGTAAATATATTCATTTATTAACCTGGGAAAAAGAATATATACTTTTGAGTGATTAAGAAGATTAAGAGTCCCTCCAGCAGAGACCATCTAACCAGAGTTTGTGATAAATCTGAAGTACATAAGGTTGCCAGATATTGGTGACTAATAGGATACACATTTGTTTTTAATAACCACAGCCTTAGCTACGTGGAGACTAATCAGAGCAATCTAAATTCCTACAAAAGTAAAAGAAAGTTCTTTTTCCCTATGGCTGATTTTTCCTGCCTTTCTCATGAGCCAGCACACATCTGCACAACCTCAGATTTAATTTTTAAAATAAACACTGATAATAGCTAATCTTCTTGAGAGCAAAATTAATGTGCAGCTCACATTTAATAGGTACAAGGCTTCCAACATTTTTACCGGTTCTTCAAAGGTCATGAATTCAATTCCAAATCAATGCATTCAAAACTCATCCTGAAAAGTCCCTGCTTTTTCACCATCCCCACTACAAAACTAACTAGGAACAGAGGCCAGAAATGCCGGCTTCACTTGGGTCACATCACTGAGCACAGCCACAAGCTCCTTCCCCCAAAGGCTGGCTCAGGAACTTTGATAACAAGTAATATTTTGTTGTGATCAATAAAATAACCAGCTCTGTTGGGATGCACAAAGAAAAAAAAAAGGAAATTTGGAATAAAGAATAACTAGTTCAGCAGAGAAAATCTGACTATAATCACTCACACTCACAGAGTGCTCCCAAACCTTAAGTTAGTCATTGCCTACCACATACTGTCCTTCGGAAATAGGTGGCAGGGAAAACAGTCAAGCCTTAAATTTAATAAAAATAAACCTTTCCAGACTAAGATCCTCTGACATCATTATTTCTACCTCTGACCACTACACAGACTGACAGAAGAGAGTTCAAAAGTCATCTGTGTAGCTAAGAAGGGGCTAAACCACAAATCAACCAAAGTCCTGGACATCATTACAGCAATTATCCTTGATGTTTAATTCCACTACTGAAGGAGGCAAAAAGAAAAGGAAGGAGAGTTGGTCCCACAGCAGAGCCCCAAGCCCACTTGGTCCCATTTATATTATTTTTTGTCTAGTCCCAAAAAGCCTCAGAAGAAGGAAAAGATAAATAATCAAACCCACAAAGAAACCAGTCTCTATCTACTTTTTTATTTTTTAGAAATCCACACAATGACCCGTCACAAAAGATGCACAGAAAAGGACAATTCTCTCACTCATTTTTTATTAAGTGCTACAAAGTGTGCCAGCATCACCACAGCACATGTCCTAACCAAATGGCTTTAGACTGAGTCTCATTTCAAATAACATTAAAATGCATTTCAAAGTAAGTATTTTTAAAAGACGAATGCATTCTCCCTAGTTAATTGACTATTCAGAGAAAGAAAAAAATAAGTACAATTTTTAGGCTTTCAAGTTCCTGGCTATTAAGCCCCTGGGAAACAGACTTCAGAAGGAAACTACTTTGGACTCAGACAGTTTAGTATATTTTTACAGGCTGGTCTTCTGCTTTATAGGCAGAGAAGAAATACGAGCTTTTTCTCCCCATTGTCTTCAAGATTCAACCCACTGTAAAACAAAGCAAATAGGCAAATACATCTATAAAATATTTCTCACAGATGAGTAACTGTTCTTTTCTTTGGTCTACAAGTTTGGAATCACTGCTGCCCTTGTGAGTGTCCAGCTAAAAAGACATCAAATGCCTGGGAAATTACCACAGCAGCAAGTGACCCCCAGAGCCCTCACAGACCACCGATGGCACCGTTAGCACTGCCCTTCCCAAGAGTGAACTCTTGGCATGAAAATCAGGTTTCAGCCACTTTACCAACAGCAGATCTGGTGCAAAACAGGCAGGGAAACCAAAGATGAAGGTGCTACACCCACCTGCATCGCTCCTCGGGCCTCACAGGCAGATCTGTGGGCTGCTCCGGGAAATTGGTCAGCTTGAGCCTCTGGACAGGCAGGAGGCCGGCCTGGGGAAACATCCCACGGGATGCGCGGGGCCAGCGCAGGAGGAGCAGCACCGAGCCCTCACAAGAGCCCTGGACAGCCCGACATGCTCCGGGAAGGGGCAGGGGCAGGCAAACACCCATCAGCACAACGAATTAACACCGCTACGGTCCCAGGCTCCAGTACCGGCGCTCAGCGGGGACCTGCGAAGGAGCCTCCACCGAAGCTTACGGTTTTGCAGCTCGGAATCGACGCCGGACGATCTCCGGACAACCAGCGGCACCGCCGGGCACAGCCCCGGCCCGCGACCCGCCCGCTCCCCGCCGCGGCTCCGGTC
>WBNO01028782.1:978-24271 GCA_013400575.1 Peucedramus taeniatus | reverse complement strand
AAGAAGTGCTGTTTTATTTTGAACCCTGAGGACAAGAGTATTTCAAACCCGTATTTAGAAAGGTATCATATACCTCAGAGGTATTCCAAGTGTCAGCAACACCCATCATTCACTGGAGGCAATTTTTAGTGTTGCCTCTAGGAAGACACAGTCTTTTTTTTCTGTAACAGTAGCTCCTGGTAAAGAGAGTAAAAAAAGGTAGAGGGGAACAGTTTTCTGTCTCTGTTTCACCCTGATTTTTGACACTGTATAAACTGTAAAATCAATGCAAATGGACACAAACACGAGTGAAGAAACCTACCAAAAAGCTTTGCGGTACCCCTATAAGCCTACTCTGGTTCAAGCATCTCAAGTTTCATTTGTGTCTTAAAGGACTTTAGCTGTTTTACTGCAGGTATCTCTTCTTCCTCTAGCTGACATTTTGGTGGGCCAGGAATTTTGTCTACGAAGAATGTAGTGGAGAATAATTGCATTATGAATATTCTACTGGAAATGAATTCACAGAAATTTTTGGTTTTAACTAGAAATGATGTTAGGGTGACTTATTCTACTGTACTAGCATTTAGTGGTCTTTTCTATGAACATAGTCCCTCCAGCTTATTTTCTTACTGCCAAGGTGTTTTTTAATAGTCCTATGTTACAGAGATAATATATATTTTTTTTTTTTTTTTGTGATTAGTACCAGGTGAATAACAAGTAATGTTTATTTGTTCTCTCTCTTTTCTTGTTTCTCCTTTGCTTCAGCTCTTGCTTTTACTTTTTGTTCCTTCTCCTGTTATTGTCTTCTTAGCTGAAATCCTCCTTTTCATCCTATATGAGCAGATGTTTTATAGTCTTAAAATATTTTTTTCTATTTCTATCACTTTTCTTATCCTTCTATACAGACTATTTGCTATGCGATTTCTCACAAAATGCTGGCAGTGAGAGAAGTGAAAAAATCAAGTACAGATCTCCCTTTTGATTCTTCCAATTACTCAGGCACGATTTAGAAACCATGTATTTTAAGGCCAGATTTACCTTCACTTTTTGACGTAGAAAGAAATTGTATATATGTATGGGAATATATTTAGTATGGGAATAAAGCATGAAATAGTTTACAAACAGGACTGTTTAAGATTTGTAGACTTCAAATCAGAGATGAGACCAAAATGCAGTTTTGACATTTCCAAATCTATGGTATGGGGCAGTTTCAAAGATCATTCCTTCTCCCAAGAAGATCAACAGTTCAAGGCACTGTATTAGTAGGAAGGCAGTCTTATTCATTGGCTTCTGTGTCTTGAGACCTTTTGTTAAGCAAGCCATGTATGCAAGTTAGAAGGCCGTTGCTTAAAAAGTGAAGATGAGAAGCTCACTTCTAGCTTTGACCTCTTCAAGCAAAACATTGCCTAACAGAACTTGACTCTCAGGAGTGACAGAGCATTGAAACATCTGGCTTGCAAAATACTAAGGGAGGAAATGCTCCTTTGCTGACAAGGCACTTAAACAGATAATTTGGTTTGGCTTTTGGTCTAGAAATTCAGACTACACAACTGGGATTGATATGTCTTTGTTTCAAGAGCTACATTCTACTTTGTGTCACTTAAATCTTTTTAAAGACTTGTGAGATATTATCTGCCATTTATAAGGCACCAAGAAGTCGATCAGATTTTATTTTCTCTTACCCTTCTTAAAGTTGAAAAAAGCAAAATTAAAATTTCCGTATCAATTCAGATACTGTGAATTTGGAGGCATGTAACTTGAGAATTTGTTAGGTCTCTGAATTACAAAATAATCTTGGCGAAATTAATATGCTTGTGAATGGATTTGATAATTGAATTCAGAAAAAAAAATGCTTGAAATAACTGAATTCAAGATTAAATAAAGGTTAATTTCACTACTTAATGCTATTGTGCAAAGAGTGCAGGAAATTAGGTTGGCCTTCCACTGACCTCTTATTAAAATTGTAAGGAAGTAACCTTCATCTTATTGCTCATTTGATTTCTAACTAACGAGATTGGCCTTGGAGCTGAAACTGCTCTTTTGAGCAGCTTTACTTGCAAATCATGCTTATGATATCTTTTGTTATTTCTTAAATCTGAAATGGTACATCCCTGTCATTTACATTTTTAGAAAATAATATCGTGTTATCTTCGGCAATAAGCTCATCAGCTATATCAGGAGTAATTCTCATTGACTACAAGCTTTTTTATCACAGGTTTAATTTTCTATCCAATTTGAAGTTAGAAGCAGGTGGTATTAAAGTTTGAAGGTTTATAGCTAAAAGCTAGAATGTGATACTGTCTCACTATCAGAGGTGTTATTATTCGTTCACCTTGGAAATTTCTACTACTGACACATCTGAAACCTCTTACATTTTCTGTTGTAATTCCACAAACTAGCAAGACATTTGGGGTAGGAAAACAGCAACATGGGACAGGACAGAGTGAGTCATCTTGTTTGGGTATCTCTTTGACAGGATCCCTTGGAAACTGTTATGGCAGGAATAAGATGCCAACCATCGCAGCACAAGAACAATACACAATCAGTGGACAGAAAAATCAATAAAAAATTGAGAATACCACGGGCGCAGACAAAAATGACTGCTCTATGAGCAGCCCAAGAAAGCAATGTCTTGAGCATTTTCCAATGCAAAAAATCCAAACTCAGCTGGAGCTGAAATAAGCAAAGGAGGTCAACAAGATAGATTTCTGTAAGTAGTAAAGATAAGGCTGAGGAAAAGGTAAGCTTTTGACATACTGAAACAGAGTGTCCTTGTCCTACTGACAAGGAGCTAGCAGGATACTCAGTGCCCTCTTCCCTGCCAAGAAGCTGCCCTCCAGAGCCCTAGTCTCTGAGCCACCTCTCAGGGTCTGTCGGACAAAAGCAGTGCTCATATGAAAGGGACTTCAAAGCAGAGAACACTAAACTCACTAAGATACACACAGGTCCACGGGACCACAGAGGATACGACCAATGATGACAAAAGAGGTGGCTTCTGTCACTGGGAATGCCTTCAAAAGGTAGTGGCAATAATTTACTTTTTACTGGGAAAAAAAAGCCTCATATTCAAGAAGGGCAAGAGCCTCAAGTTTATCAGCCTCTCCTCAATTCCATCCAGGGAGGAAATGAAAAAAGTCCTCCTAAAAGCAGTTTCCAAATCCAGTAATACACTGTTAGGAACAACCACTGGTTTTATCAAGGCTGAATCTTGCCTGACCAACTTGATTAGTCACAGAGGTGAGATGACTGACTGCATTGATATAGGGAAACTGTTGATATCATATATCCTTCAGAGGGCCTCCAGCATGTTTACAGTAAAAACAATAGTGTTTTAGGAGGACTATGTCAGATGGATCTCCTCTAAATAGCATGAGGATCACTCCTGCTATGGAGAAGCCATGGGTACACAGATGGAAGAAAATGTTCCAAAGATCGTGGGATCTGATAGGGAAAAAGGTACAGCATGAGATCAGAGCATTCATAGGGCCCAAGCCACAGCACCAGTCAGGATGGAACAGCCAGCCAGGATCACAGAGGACCCAGCCACTGCCTGAAAAGTGCAGAACTGTAGTGTTTTGTGGGATATGGAGCACATATTTCCTGAAGACTCTGAATACATTATAAATCATAAATATATATATATATATCTGTAGGTACTTTGAATGGGATGGAAACTGGGACGAGGTTTTTGGAATTATCCTCAGTTTTCTCTTGTGAATCGCCATATAGAAATGCTCAAGTCAGGGTGAGCAGATTCTTCCTTGCTTCTAACATCATATCCCGGTTCTGAAAAGCCAAGCATTAAAATCATTAGAGCCACTTTACTCTCTGCACCTAACAGAATATCTTCAGGGAGAATCCTAAAGGCATTTGAAATCATTAGAGTTTCATGTGAATTGTGTTAGTTGCAACAGAACAGGTTTGGCTTTAGTATCCTGGTGGATTTCTGCTGTCCTGGTCTAGTATATGTGGGACTGATGCAGTTTCCTCTTCCCAGTCAGGTAAAAATGAGACTGGTTCCAAAAGGCAGACCCACACCTATGAAAAACCACACAGCCACAAAATTAAGGACAGGTGTACGTTTATCAGCATCCATGTAAACATGAACTGTATGGATGGCATAAACACAATTCTTGTCTAATCATAGGTTGTCATGGTACCTCTCCGAATCTCCCTTCGGAGCATCCCAGCTGTTGGGGGTTGGATCTGTTTCTTTTGTGTTTGTGGAATTTTTTCCTGATGGTTTGCTAGGTAACTGATGGCTGGGTACTTTATGGATACTTGACTTAAACAAAGGAAGCACCAAGACACCAGCTAGCGGCACCGCTGACAGCGGGGGACACTCTCCCGTTCTCCCGGGGAGTCAGGAGGGAGTCTAAGGCTCTCGCCTTGTCGGATGAGGCAGTGGAGCGACCATGGTGAAAGAGGGAGCGGGCTTCAGGCAAAGGTATTAATCCTGGTTTATTGAAAGATAGGTCTAAAACCCAGGGCAACCTTTGTCCGAAGACAAAGCAGCCCAGCAGTGCAGCACTTTATGAAGGGAGGAGGGAACAGGGAGGAGTTTAACAGAGAACCAATGGGTAAATGTGGGGGTGTGGAAATGGGAAAGATAGACTTTTGGGGAAACCAATAAGGGCATTTTGAGGGAGGGACCCCGGTGCCTGAACCAATCACTCAATGCCCTTGGTAGAAGTTTCTAGGGGAAAGGGTGGGCTGCCGAGTGACGGACAGGACACCGAGGAGGGGTCAAGGGAATGACTCAGCAATTGTTGCTGAATCAAGGGGTGGAGGCAGAGGATTGACATAAAGGAGGAGGGAGGAGGCAACATGGGCAGAACCATTTTAACAGGGGGAAACTGGGACAAACCAAAGTACAGAATTATTACAGAAAAGGTATAAAGAACACAATACAGCAATAGGTATAATATGAATTCTCATCTACTGTTTTCAAAGATACAAAAAAAAATAATTTGCCCAGCCAAAAAAACCCCCAAAACTCAATACCAAAACAAGCAAACAAACCAACAAAAACTCTTTATAAATTGAGGATGATTAATTTAAGCAACAAGAATCCTCTTTGATTTTATATTTCTGTTCATGGTTTATATTTGCCACTTAAAACAGACACTGAACTGACAAAAATAATTCCACTTAACATTTACTAGTCAAATGAGTGATCGCTTTAATTTTATAACGTTGTAAAATATTCCTGGAACATATCAACAGATGGGAAATGAGAGAGAAAACAGCATATAGAAAACATATTTTTCCACAAAAGGAAACACAGTTTTATTTCAATACACTTTTTGGAAGAGAATAAATTTATTGCTTTCTTTTCCTCAGCCCTTCCTGATAAGAATGTCCATAAGACCAACATTTAACAGTCCCAAACCCCTGAGACTAGAGGGGAAATCTGGAACAGGGAAGAGCTTTGTAGAGGAATATAAAAAGGTCAAGAAATGTTTAGATAAATGAGAGGGTCACAGATGTGGGCTTGCTTACTCTGAGAAAGAGATTACTCAGAGGAATTTTAGGGGAGAAGTGAAGAAGATGGAGTCAGACTCCTCTCAGTAAGGCCCAGTGATAGAAAAAGAGGTAATGTGCACAAGCTGAAAAGGAGAAAATCTTTTAAAAGTGATCAAACACTCACAGTTTGTCAAGAGGGGTTCTGGAGTCTCCCTCCCTGGAAATGCTCAAACTCGAATTGGACACTGGCCTGGGCAACCTGTTCATGGGCATCCTCCTCTAGGCATGGAGGATTGGACCTGATGAATTTGAAAGGTGTCTTTCAGTCTTGACCATTCTGTGGCAGGATAACTGTTTTATACTATCATGACTTTTAAACCTCTGTTGCATTACTGAAACACTTGCTTTGCATATATGTGGCAAAAAATTATATGGTAATGAACAGTTATAGTCGTAGTTTGGTATTTCTACCCCTGCTCACATGAAGCAGAATCTCAAATGAATTAAATTTTTACTTCTAATGGCATTTTTGTTGTGGCAATGGGAAAAGACCATATGGTAGATCCAGTTTTATGTAAGCACAGACCATTATGTTTTCTGCTCAAAATGCAATTTCATTCCATAAATCAGTAGCAGCTCTCAGTTTGGCGCTTCTTGAATTCAACCTGCACAGGTTTCCACAAGTTGTTTATACCTTTACTGGTACAATATTAAATATAAGAGGAAATATTAAAAATAAGATGAAAAACTACATTGATAATTATTTTGTCTGCTATATAAAAAAAAAAATGATCCCCAAACAAGATGTTTGATCAGTTCAACATTTTGTATGTGTGAGACTACAATATTTTAATGGAGGTGTATATCTATGCAATTTATCTTGCATGCATTATTTCTCTATTGTTTAGCTTTCTTTCCAGAAATATTTTTTCAGATAAAAGATAATTAACTCTTTTGGAATGGTTTATTCAAATGGAAGAGTATTTGCAACAAACATTTTGTGAGAAAATAAAGTTTAATCTGTTCTCTGAGTCTCACTGGAACAGGTTTCTCAGAGACCATCTGGAGTCTCCTTTCTTGGAGATATTAAAAAGCGCCCTGAACACAGTTCGCTTGAGCAGGGGAGTTAGCCAAGATGACCTGTAGAGGTGACTTCCAAATTCTAGCATTCCATTAACAGGAAATAAATTCAATGTGATAAATTCCCATCATATTATATATTTACAGATCTGCTTGCCACACAATCTTTGGTTCCACAGAACATAGTGAAAATTTTTGTGATATATCATAATTTCTGACAGAAATTACAAGACCACTACTAGCTAAGGAATGTGTGTGTATATATATATTATTCATACGTAAACATACACATATACATATTTACATATAGAACTATGCATATATATACACACACAGACACATATGTGCATATACACACACACATATATATACTATATTATATATATACTATATATAATATAACACATATATATATTAAAATGTCTATATACAGACATTATATAAATGTCCATAAATATACCAGTTAAAGCCATGATGTTCTTCGGCATTATCTAAGACATAACCAGCTCTAACTATCATGGTTGTTGACTATGGATGAGTCTCATCACATGTGTAATTTTCTGTTCACTTGTTTTCTCTCCTTTGGCTTGCCAAATCCTTCTAGATATATGGAAATTGAAATTTACTGTGCAGAGGCACTAATTTTTCTGTACAGTACCAGCCCACTGAAATCCAAATGCCTGTTTGGAACATCTATTTAAAAAACAAAACAAAACAAAACAAAAAAAAAACAACAAAAGCAATCATATTTTGCAGTAATAGATGTGAATTTTTTCTAACATAATTTCAGTAGCCAGAGGAAACTTGACCTGCTGATCAGTAGAAGGAAAGTGAAGTTAAAAAAAAAAATTGTATAAATTTGGAAAAGTTTACCAGAAGCCACAAAGAAAGCAATTTTCTTGTACAAAACTTTTTTCTTATTTATTTTCAATCACTTTTAATATTTTTGTGTTTTGTTGTTTTGGGTTTTTTTTTCTGGTTAAGACTCCTAGGCTTTTTTGATTAACACGTTTATGGTGTTAAGACATTTGACCATCTGTCTGGCAACTGTAAAACTTTTCTTCTGTCTGTGTCATCATAAATGCTGTCCCAAGTCAGAAATACAATGATGCCCCTAAGTACATTGGTGCAAAAGTTTGAAGATAATTTTGTGCTTTAGGCTTATTCTGAGTTAGGAAGAAGGAAATACTTTGGTTGAGTCTCTGAATTCTGTAAGACTAAGTGCAGTGGAAAAAGTGTGACCTTTCATAGAATCTTAGACTACCCTGAGCTGGAAGTGACCCACAATGGTCATTGAAGTCTAGCTCCTGACCCTGCACATGACATGCCCAAGAGTCATTCCATGTGCCTGAGAGTATTGTCCAGATGCTTCTTGAACAAGCATCAAGCATCTTTCAAGTTGGTGTCATGACCACTTCCCTGGGAAGCCTGTTCCAGTGCCCAACCACCCCTGGTAAAGAACTTTTCCCTGATATCCAACCTAAATCTCTCCTGACAGGAATTTACTACATTTCCTCAAGTTATGTCACTGGTTACAAGAGTGAAGTGATCAGTGTCTGCCCCTCCACTTCCCCTCATAAAGAAGTTATAACTGCAATGAGGTGTCCTCTCAGTTTCCTCTTCCCTAGACTGAAAAGACCAAGTGACCTCAGCTGCTCCTCATATGGCGTCCCTTCTAGACCCTTCAACACTTTCCTAGCCCTCCTTTGGACACTCTCTTGACAGCTTAATGTTTTTCTTATATTGCATCACCCAGAACTGCCCCCAGCACTCGATGTGAGGCTGCCCCAGTGCAGAGTGGGACAATCCCCTCCCTTGCCTGGCTATGATGTTGTGCCTGATGCACCCAAGGACTCAGGTGCATTGGCCCTCCTGGCCAATTAGGACAGAATTAGAACAATATCCCAAAGGAAAAAAGTTATTAATTTAATTCAAAGAACTTTGATGAATGTCTGTATTGCTTTGAAGATACTGTTAATACTTAAAGGGAAAAAACCCACATCAAATTTAATACTGTTAATGCCTTGGAATGGCTATCTAGAACAGAGGCTAGAGAGAATTAAAAGAATAAAGTAGGTAATTATTAAAGGCCTGCAATAGATACACCTTGGGCAGTGCAAAAGACATGCAGAGACTACACTCAAGATGGATGATGGTCATGAGTTTCTCAGACAGATTTGGTATGTTTGTATATCAGAAGTTAATTGTCCAATTACAGCTTCAGGTAATGAAGTCAAATTCCCCTGGTTTGCTTCTTCCCCTCAATTCATTTTTGTTTATACTTAGGGCCTGAGGCAGATGGTATCCTTGGTTCTCAGCCTGGAAGGATTATTTTGTCTGACCAAAATGTGAAGAGAGCCTACAAACACTCTATATGGAGTTCAGAGTTATATACGAATGTAGTACAGGATCTGAAAAATATAAAAGCTAAAAATTAAGACATCACTATTTACTTAAAAACAGGTGACAAAGGTAGTTTGGAAATATTTCCAAAACTAGTACATTTATGAAAATAACAATTGTATAGTTGGGTTTTTTAAAAAAAGTGTTTGAGTTCTTATTGACCACAGTTGAATAAGAAATCAGTAGTTTTGAGCTTTTTCCATAGAGATAATTTTCTTAATTACTGTGGGATTTCCTTTTTTTTTTTTTTTTTTTTTTTTTTTTTTTTTTTTTTTTTTTGGTATTTCTGCCATAGTTTGGCAAAATACAGACCTTTCTTTTTTTCTTCTTTTTCTTTTAACTTTTTAAGTACAAGTTAGACCTCAATTTTCTGAACTTACTGTACAAGTTTTTTCAAATATATTTGTTTGCAATCTCTATAAAATATATCTCTTCCCTAATAATATACATAATAATTCATTCCTTGTTAATAAGAATATTATTGCAATGAAATTCAACTAAAATTTCACTGTGCCTGCAGTTCCTGTTTAAAATACTCTTCCCTTGTGAAGTTTTTACTTCTTCAGGCCAGGATGGACAAAAGTAACAATTCCTCCATTGCATTTACCACTAGCAGAATGCTCTTTTCTGGGTTTGTACACTTTTTAGGTTTTTGAGTAACAAGCAAATTTTTTGGCTACTTGATCTATGCAATGCTTTTTCCTTATTTACTTTGTTCCATGTGTCACAAATCATAAATTGTTGTTTAGCAGTAAAATATTTTCAACAGTCTAGCAGCATTGTATTTACGACATTGGCCAGATCAGAAAAGGTGTTAGGCCAAGATTGCAGGAACCCTGGTCCGGTGCTGTCGGGGTGATGGCCTTCCCAAGAGCGAGCTCCTCTTGGTCAGAGTGACCGGCTCCCCCAGCCCACCGTGTGCTCCGGCCCGGATGTTATCATGTCCATGACCAATTGAAGTAGGAGAGCTCCCAGTCCAACAGTTCCAACAAGGTTTATTGGGGTAACAGCAGAGGGTCCAGGAAGGGCAGGGTAAAGGAAGGTACCTATGTTGAAGGAGGTTGGATCCAGAGAGCAGGGAAGGGAGAGTGCAGAACTCCTGAAGTGCTCAGGCAAGGACTCTGACAGCCAGGAACTGAGCACCCTGAGCTGGGGAGGGGAAAGGTATATAACAGGGTGAGAGGGGGGAAGAGTTGGGGTATACATTGACCAATGGGGTTGAGAGGAGAGGGACGAGCTGGGGGGGTACTACAGTCACCAATACGGAAAGAAGAGGGGAGTGGCTTGAGGCATAGGCCAATGAATGATCAAGGGATATAGAACTTTCAGGAACAGGGGGATTGTACAGTCTTAGATTGACAAGGCTATTTTACATAGCAGAGGCAGGGGATCCTGGGAAATCTCCAAGTCCCTCGCCCTAACCTACAGGGGAGAGTCTTCCCAAGGCATTCCTACCTCCATATATATTCTGTGGTTTCCCACAGAAGATGCGAAAATTGAGCTGTGCCTCAGTTTAGTCTGGTTATTTTCTTTAATTTAAACTGGTAGTGAAATCTGCTTATAAGTAAACATTATTTCCACAAGATTTCCTCTTCTACAAGTCCAAAATGCATATTACTATTCTTTAAACCTGCCTGAAGATGTTTTCCTCCCAAATTTTTGGAAAAGATAATTAGGTGAGAAATATTGGCAATGAAAGGAAAAGTGAAGTACCCAGTGACAAGAAAATACTGAATTTTTATACTCACTAACTCTTATAGCTAAACAATTATATCTTTATGGTGTATTTTGCTGAGCCACATAAATTTGTAGCAATAATTATTAATTACGCATAGGAATGGATAATAAACTCTTCAATCCAGATGTACTCCTAAGGTGTCACATAGCACACACTGGACTGTATTGAAGAGCTGGACAAGTGATTACATTTAAGAAAATGGCTTTGTGTTCGTCTGTGTTTCTTATTTTTATAAGTACTGTAAAGGGTGATAATGCACAACTAAAATTACCTCTATGTATTTATCAAGATTTCTAGTGGAAATGGATTTTGAGACAAATAGCGTACTTTTCCAGTCCGTGAACAACAATTATAATAAAAGAAAAATTGAGAAAAAATAGCAAAAAACATCAAGACACTACAGCTTCCTACCAATTCTTTTATGTACATAAAATCTCTTAACTGCATTTCACCAACTGAAAACAGAATGACTGAATGTATGAAAAGATTGTCTCTGCTCCTGTATTTTGTTGAAAGAAGTATTCAAGATCAGTGAATAATACTAATTCTGCTTGGGGATACTATAGCAAATATATTTTAATATAAAAATTATTTCTTTAAAAGGAGTTTTTATCTTTGAGCACCTCTAACTGCACTACAACTAACAATCATGTAACATGAAAAAGTAACAGAGAATTTTTATCTTACAGTCCATACTTTCTTAAAATATCAGTTACTTTTAAAGGTTTTAAATATGTTTTAACAATACCTTTAAAATAACACACAAAATAAAAATACATTAATATATACATATATAAAATAAAAGTAATAAATTCAGTTAGCTATTAAATACTTAAAAAGTATTGATTTTCTGTGGGTTATTTCTTAGATTTTTCCCATTGTAATCCAATCCTTCATTTTTTTTCCCTGTTGTTTGCTGCCTTTTGATATTCCACAGCTGGAGATCACAATCCTAGTGGGTTACAGAGTGAAAAATGTACTGATTCATAAATAACTGACTAGAATTAATAATCAGATGAGACCAGGGAAGAAAATTACTTGCATATTTTGAACCTATAGGTTAGGAAAACACTGCTGTACTTGTCTTCCTCCTAGTAACTTTGATCATTACCTTTCTGTGTCTGCTAAGATCAATTTCCAATTGAAGAAATTGAACATTTTTTTTAATTAAAGGTGAGAAATTGGGTTGTTTCAGTGCAAATATGAATGTTTCAAAGTTTGGTTTTGGATCACATTTCTGAAAATTTTATGCATTGATGTACAGAAAGATTGAAAATATTTGGATGATATAGGTAAATGTACAATAGGATAGAAATAACATCATGGTCACTCATGTGAAGGGTGTTTAGTGGCATAAAGTAATAGATAGTAATTCATCTATGAATCATTAATCAGGAAGGGGCCATGGTCTTTTTGAAGGGAAAATAAGCTGATAGGTAAGGATGTTGAGGTTATAAGTTTACATTGTTGAAAGCAAGCTATTAATGATCAAAATTTTAAAGGGTTTTTTAGGAAGTCAGAATTTAGGTGACTTCTCCTTTTTACCTGTTGGCTGTCACTGGAAACTAGGCATCAGTGTGTTGAAAGAGACTTGTTCAAGTCTCCTTTATCTTTGTGCAACTAAATCCCATTCAAATTCTTGGCGATGTATCTGTATCACTCAGCTGTTTTTGTCAGAACCAGAAGTAGACACAGGTGTGCACTGCTTTAACAAGATTGCAAGCCAGATCTGCCATTATATTCCATTTCATCCTTTTGTGGTAATTCCTTTATCAAACTGGATGAAATAGATTTAAAACAGATTATTTCCTTGCATAACTCCAGTGAAGTAGTTAAAATTTTAAATGGAATTTAGAGCTTCATAATTGTTAGCACCAAATATTGAATAAACAAAATTTGCATTACAAAAAAAATCTTACATCTGGTGCAGTGAAAGAATCGGAAGAGGATAGAGGGAAGAGAATTATTGTGTTTCTGGGTCTAAATAGGTGGTTTCTGTGCTGATTCAAAGTGACTTCTCTGTCCTTGCTGACTGGGTCTTTCCCTGCTATAGAAAAATACTCACTGAACTCCAGTGTGCTGTATCATCACACTTTTTCTTTTCCTATGCAGCATATGAAGTTGGTGCACAGATCATTTTAGCAGGACTCTGCTGGCATCATTACAGAGTCTGTGTCCTACAGAATGCCATCTACTTTGCCTAGCTTATGGTGAGAGCTATCTAGTAAGGCTAACATAAATTTGCTTTTACTCTTGTCATGCAGCATTTTCTTCTTTATATTTATTTGTATGAGCTGAGCTCTGAAGAAGACACACAGATCTTTGTGCCTACTTTAGGAAGAAGTCTCCAACATAATAATAAACTATTTTTTTTCAGCTCTGGGTGTAGTGTTCCTGTTGTGACTCCATAAATTTTAGAAAAGGAAATGTGCTACACGTAGGAACAGATAGGAACTGAAGACCAAAAAGCTGAAATGAGCTGTGAGAAGTCCTTTGGATTCTACTAAGTGAAATATGAAAAGAATTTTCCATGTTATAAAATGTTGCAATAGAAACAGTGTCAGCTGTAGTTTTATGACTATATATTTATGTTTTCTCATTACAGCAAGCTCCTCCAAAATATCTGAAAATATTTAGCACAACATTCGTGAAAATACTGTAGCTGTAAGTTTGCATGTAAACTGCAAGCACCTTTATTTTTATGAAATCTCCCATTTATTTCAACCATCATGTTAAATCAGAGTAAATTCTTCTGCAGTAGACCCTCAATAAAAAAAGGAGAGGACAGAGTGAATGACACTGTTACTACATTCAGGTTTTATGAAATAGAGCAAGTTCTGCAGTCTTATATTGGAGAGAATTATGTTCTCAATTTGAAGATATCAAATCTTTATGAAGCCTGAAAGAGGTAAAAAAAAAATTCCAGTATTCTATCTTCAGTATCGACTATGAAATATAATTTTCAGCAATGACTGTATCATTTTGTTGTCTTTGGATGCCTATCTGGGTTCTAAGTATAAGCAGTTTTATGGAACAACAACTCCGCAGTTTTTCCATGAAGAAGTAGAAGAAAATTTCACGAAAACTTTTTGTAGATTTACTTCTTTGTCACACAATATTGTTCTTCAGCTCTGAGAAGAGCATCTCTGTGTTATTTTCTGCCCCACTTCTCCAGCTTTGTATGCGGCTCACATTGCCAAAAGAAATGGCAACGTGAGAAAAAAAAATATTTCCCTATTTACCAAGACCAAAAGGCTCAACCCTTTTCCTTTTTCTCAGTGTCTTCCTCTCCTGTCAGTCTATGAAGGGAAGAAGTTGCATCTTTCATTGACTTATGCAAAAGAAGAGGAAAATGGGAAGGTGAACCAGAGTAATTAAGATAAATACCTTAGCTCTGCTGTTAAGGAAGTGTTTTCAATTAGGAGTAGGTGGGACATCATCTGTCTCTTAGCTGTTCGGCTCTTTCTCTCTGGTGTTCAGTTGCTTTACTGAAGGGCTTTATTGGTTTATTTTATTCCTAATGGAGTAAAGGGATGTAAAATTTAAGTAGTAACTAAGACACAGATACGTAAACCACGATGAAGATAAAACCAGCTGTGAAAGATGAAGTTCTAGGACAGCTTGACAAAAAGTCAAGGCCAAAAAGTCTAGGACAAAAGTGATAGGCTGCAGTGGGGCACACTTGTTTTTCCCCAATATAGTATTGGATATTATTATTATTTTGTCCACTTCACAAAAAGTTGTGTAGGGAAAAGCACAAGTATATACTGTTAAGTCAATCTCCTTGCCATTAGTGCATTTTTTCTCTTCTTTCTCAATTTCATGCTTTTCTCTTCCTCCTGCAGTTACTAGCACCATGTTGAGTGACTTACATTAAGGGTGCTATTTATTTATAGAGGAGTTCCAAGCAACCTGATGCAGAGTTCTGGGAAAGACTGATATACTTCAGTACAAATAATTTTAAGAAAATAGAGGTAGGTATATTTTCTTGGCATAAATTTTCTCTATTTAAAGATGAATGGTAGGTTTTTTGAAGGAACAGATCAAATAACATACAATGCAACTCTTATGGAGAGGTTGCAGTTATGTATAAACACTGCAGAACTGAAACAATTTAAATATCAAAGATCTCTTGAATTAGAGACCAGTTGCCCTTTCACGGCAGTGGTTACATAAGCTGAAATGATAAGAACTTTGAAGCTAAGTTTTGACACTGACCTGTTTGTAGAGACTTGTTTGAAATAAAAGCAAAGCGCTCAGCAAGGCGAATGAGGGCTCCATAGGCAGTGAACTTTCATGGTAGTCTGTTAATGCAGCCTCTGGTTACAATTTCAGTCAGTTTATGTCAGGATCAGGATGGATGCCTTGCTCCTACTGGTTGATACATTATGTTGATGGTTCTGTTAGTTAAAATACAAAGCCCACACAAAGTCCAAGCAAATCTTTCAGCTGTCATCAATGAGCTTGTTACAAGATACAGACAGAATTTTTCTTACTTGCAATTTGTTGTACTGTCTACTTCTCTATATTTATTGATGAGATAATCTGGCCAATAGCAGAGGTTGACGATCAGTTTGCTAAAATGGTTGTTAGCTCAGTTGTTGCTTTGATTTTGGTGGCTCTGAAGATGGCTTGATCTTCTAGAGAGGTGTTATGTTGGGAAAACAAAATTTAAATATAGTACTATGAAAAGCTGCATGTTTATTTATGGAAACTGTTGTTTTCCAAGTTATAGATTTTTGAGGCTCCTCAGGAACCAAGATAAATGGAGTAAGCCCCAAAATAATTTTTTTAGTAGACTGTTTGTAGTTGACGTCATGAAGATATTTCTAGGTTACCCTATTACTTACAACATTAGGTGTCTAAAAACTGGCTGATCACTCACAGAAAAACAATAAAGCAAGAAATATGAAAGACATATTTTGCTTCATTGAAAAGTTCTTAGAATAACTTTCACTTGACTTAACATATGTTCCACTTGTTAAAGTTGTCACTTAACTTGTTGACATTCAGAATAAAACATCCTTCGAAAGTAGCTCAGTAGAGTTGTCTGCTTGTTTGTATTCCAGACAGCAGCAAACTGGTACCCACTACTAAATTCTACCCTTAAGGCTGCATGTTCTGTAACCCTGCTAGTACCCAACTAATGTACTTTATGTTCTGTCATAAAAATTGCATCTGCACCACAGGCAGAGTTAGGGTGGAGCAGGTGGAGGAGCCTAAATAGTGTTATTCCCAGCTGCTGTCAGGCATCACAGGAGCTGTCAGCCTAAGACCTCTCCACAAGCATAAGTGAGCCCATGGGTAGTGTGACAGGAGGAGCCACCCCAATAACCCAGTTAAGGGGTCTGTCTCAGTCTCCCTAGGCTCTCCTAGAATTGCTCCAGACCCATGTCAAGGGGACACTTATTGCAGGCCAGTCACCAGTAACTTTTGGTAACTTTTCCAGGTGACATCCAGAGTCACTGCCAGGGTCAGGGGCAAGATCATGTTGTGAGATACAGGGGAAGACCATTACAGAATTGCACAAGGCTGACAGGACAGTTTTGAGAAGAACCAAAGCAGGGAACAGAGGGGTTTCTGAATTATCTGTGGAGGAGGAAACATGGGAAAACAGAAAGGGGAAAGGGTTAAAATGGTACTGTCCACTCTGTGTGGACAGTATTTGCCAGTGTTTGTATGTATACACATATATGTCCACTTTGACAGATCTCCCTCCTCAACAAGAGAGAGAAGTAGGATGAGGCCACCTGTGCTATTTGTCTTCATCTAAGTATTACATGTGTCAACTTGTGCTGAATTGTCTGCTCAGCAATGTGGTATAAACAGGTATTTGTGTCCACTGATAAATGTGTGGTCAAGCTTGCTACTAGCTGGACTGTGGTCAGGGCTGTGGCAGCCTCCTCTCGGTTGGGCTGCTGGACTTGGCCTCCTCCTGCTGCTGTCTTCTGATATCACTGGAGACAACAGCTTAGACAAAATGGAAGAGTTTTCCCTTTGCCAAATAGCATGCTTGTGTATTTGAGGTGTAAAGAGATGCTGACGATCATACATAGTTGGAAATAACTTGGTGAACTTCTGTAGTAAAAGAAACCTCTGTTTCATGCATCTGGGACAGATTACCCATTTGGTTTCATAAATAGGAAATATTATCAGAAGTATTCATACCGTAAAAATGTTTCATAATTGTGGGAGTCATTGTGCTTTACTCTGACACCTCATTTACCTCCCAAATTTTGTTTTACGTAATTTTAATAATAGCTAATGTTAGAAACAAAAAGTTGCCTCTCCCATTGTTTAACCAATAGCAATAGCTCCACTATAGGCAGGCTAGAAATATTTTTCTGTTTGCTGTATGTGTTCCCAAACCTTCAGATTGCTATTAGAAGTGCAAGACTCAGTGACTCAGCATCAGGTTCCAGGCAGCTGAATCTCTGAAAAGCAAATACTGCTTCAGAATTTAATGCTTTAATTTTCAGACCTTTTTACACACATTTTCTGACTACATTATGCTGTGGTTTAACCCCAGTGAGCCCACATGCTCAGTGGAATGGAGCAGGATATCAGAAGGGTAAAAGTCCAAAACACCCTGGGCTGGCATAAAGGCAGTTTCACCAACAAAGCAAAGTTGAAACACAAGGAAAATGAATCCAAGAATTAATTCCACTGCTTTCCAGGAGGAGGCAGGTGCATAACACCAAACAGTTACTTGGGAAGACAAACATCATTATCACTCCAAACATACCCCCTTCCTCTTTTTTTCCCCAGGTTCATATGCAAAGCATGACCCCATGCATGGGATATCCCTTGGGCCAGTTAAGGTCAGCTGTCCTGCTTCTGCCCCCTCTCAACTCCTTGTTGGTGCAGTGGGATGAGGAGTGGCAAAGGCCTTGGTTCTGTGTAATCAATCCCTGTGTTATCAACCCTGTTTCCAGCACAAATCCAAAACACAGCCCCATAATAGCTGCTATGAAGAAAATTAACTCTAACCCAGCCAAAGCCAGTACATCACTCTAGGTCTTTTTTTGCCAATTATCAGATGTTTCCTTAAAGGTTTGCCCTGAAACTGAGGTTTTGTAGTAAGAGCAGTGGCCTAAAATAGAGCAGTGACCAAGATCTATATACACTTTGATATTAGCATAAAGCTAAAGTCAGGCAAGTTAACATTTCTTAAACTGGCAGAAATGTCTATTTGTTAGCTCAAAATGTGAAGTAAGGGTTCAAATTTATTTTTAATTGGTATTTTGAAAACTCTACTCAGATAGTCATTCAGAAGAAATGATGGAATATCTTTAACATTTTCTCTGAGAGGAAAAATGGGGAGGAAGCCATTTCACATTCAGCTTGCTGTCAGTGCTGCTCTTCTTTCTTCATCTGAACCTGCCACAACAGCTACCCATCCAAATATACGTTTGGAGCATCATGTTTGCACAAACTTGTCTTCCGACTGATAAATAAATATCTTGTAAACCAGTAAAGTTAACAGACATTAAATGAATGGCCAGCTTTTATGTAGCTAAAGGTGCTAATAGATTAAATTGCTTTCCCCAATTATTGTAAAGTGTCTGTACTTAAAAATGATTAGGAAAGACAAATCAAACAAACAAATTGGTATATCTTCTTCAGCTATTTCTAACAGTAAGCTTTTGCTAGTCCAGGAATACAAGCAGAAACCTTGAAAAGCTACTTTCATTTTGTGTATGCTTGACAGTAAAAGCTTTAAAATTGAAATTTATTATATAAAGGCAGGAAAGCAAACAAAAATGTTATCTTTTTTTGCAAAGAAATAAGTGCAGTGGTCTCCACTGAAGTAGAAGTAAGAAGAATGTATAAAAATTCAGGAAGAGATTGTAGTATGTGTCTGCATTTGGTTTTATCAGATCAGGTGATGCGCAACACAGCTCATTGAATAACTCTGTGGCTGTTTACCACAGGAGGGAACAGAACAAACAACAAACAAACAAAAAGGTTGATTTTTAGATTTTATTTTATCTGAATTACAAAAGTTCTGAAATCTTTGCGCATAGGCTTAATTGAAAATACTTCTGATTTTAATTTCATATGTATATAAATGCACTTATAAGCATATACCTGTGTCCCTCTTGAAAGTTTTCATGAAAGAGAATAGAAAAATACAAGTAGGAAAACCTGAAGTACATCAAGGTAAAGATTAGATTAGGAAGGTGCAATAACAGATTTAAGTTATGGGTATCGTGTATACCAATAGAGTATAGTTTGTGTGTGAGAACATCTGAAGGTTTATTTGTTCTTTAATGCTTTAAATTACTTTTTGTTAGGTTTCAGAGGGTGGAAGGTAGTTTTCTTCGGAAAGAATATTCCAGTTGGCACACACTCCATTTATTTGTGTAATATCATTGCTTTTCTAACTGAATATCTTTTAGGGGTTTGGGGTTTTTTTTGCTCTCTCTCTTTAGTTTGGTCTTCACATGCTGAGAGAGGTCTGAGTCAACCACTGCTTTGGATGACTAATAAGGTCATCCCTTTATAATTTCCCATACTCAGGCCTGCTCCCAGTTTTAAGTGGTTTTGAATTAAACTAAACCACTCCTTTATCTGAGTTAAATGCATTTGTTTAAACTTTTTAAATAGAGAAAGCATAAAGTGAAGAAAAAAACCTAACCAAAAATAGTAAATAGATGTTTATTTGCCTCTCTCCATGTTTGCATGGTGTCCTTGCAGGAAGTTCTTACCATTTTAGTAAAATCAGTTATTCTTTTCTGAGGTAAAAAACCTCTGTACTCTACTATGTTCCTTCTATAGTATTTTGTTTTTCCTCCTTTCAGGTAAGGTTGAAGTCTCGTCCAGCCTCTGGAACCGCACTTTCTCTTGCCTACAGTATGCAGTGGGTTTTGTGATCCTTGTTCCCAAAGCCAGTTGAGTTGCTCACCATACCTGCCTTGAGTCTACTCACCTCATGCCATTTGGCCTCTCTAGTTCTTGTAAGGAAACACAACACAGTGGGGAATATTTTGATTTTTTAAAGGAAATATTGTAGGTAAGACACTTACTAAAAAAGTGAACTTTCATTTTAAGACACTTTTCATATTTATTGCTCCAACCTTCCATATTTTTTGTTGTGTTGTTGATGCATCTCAGCCTTGTAAGATGAGAACATTTCACTAATTGGCACAATGGGTAGAAATGAAAATGTTGAACAGATGCATTCTCAACTAATTTTTAAGGTATTTGACCACTAACCTCCCTCTAATTTGGAACTACTCTTTTTATTGCTTTCTATTCTTACGTTCCTTTAGCCATCTCCTGACCAATATCCAGCTTTGCTAACATTGAGGTTTATCCAACATTTCCCATTCTGGTTTGTATAACTTACAACATCGTTCATAAAACTTTACTAGTGTCCTGAATTTAGACTTGACCCTTTGTGCCCAAGTTAAACATAATTTCATCAAAGATAACATGTTTGTTTCATTTGGTTGAGGCAATCTCACAATTTTTTTTTTCTCCCCTCAGGGAGTGTTTTTTGCCATTTTTTGCCATTTGGGGTTGCAGGGTAGAGAAGTAGAGAGGAAAAAGAAACACAAAGGGATCTTAATTAAATTATGTCATAAAAGAGTGTTTCCTTTAAGAAAACACTTATCTTCAACATGATATACAATGAGTTTCAGCAGAAGATCTGAGAAAATGGTTCTTCCACTATAACCGAGGAAAATGAAAATTACATATTCAGTGCTTAATTTATTTTTCTCTAGATCATCCAGATTCAAACAGGGATTTGGGTCTTTATGAGTGAGATATGAGGATGTTGGGATTTTTTGCTATATTGGAATTTCTGCTGCTCTGAAAATTATGACAGAGCAAAAGTCGTACATTTCTGTAAATAATTAATAAAAATATAATTTTTAGTGGTAAAAATATAGTAATATATAGTATATATAGTATATATAAGTATATATAATAGTAATATATACTTTCTTTATATAAAAGTATTCCCAAGATCAAATTAAATTATGTTAAATTATTAATTGTAATTATGTTTCATTTCAGGATCTACAATTACAGGATTTAATACTGATTAAGTTTCATTTATTCAATTTAGAAAATATCTCAGCAGTGTGGTATAACCATGCAACCTCTCTATGACATTCCAGTGCTAGGGAAAAATGTTAATCCTCAGAGATAGGAAACTGCTCAGTAGTGATTACAGGTATTGATTGCTTACAATTGCAAAATGCACATGGAGTCTTATGCTGTGACAAGTAAAGCTTCAAACTCCCTCTGTAATATTTAAATAACTCTAACAAGAAACTAGCTTGATTTTTTTGTTTTTTTGATGGTGCCAGGATGTCCCTAATTTCTGTTTGCAAAACCATTTTCTGTCTGGAAGTCTGAAGTTTGTCCGCAATGACACCTTCCTTCCTCGTTTTTTCAAAAAGGAAATGTCATTAAATTAGTTATAGAAACCATCTGAAGTAATCTTTGGAGCAGCATCCATTTTTACGTAAGGAAATCAATGAGACTGGAACATGAGTCATATGTTGTTGGGAAGAAGCTGAGGACTGCAGGCAGATCAGAATATTGCAAACTACAGGCTATTGTAATGACATTCCACTGCATTTTAAATCTGATTATGTTAATAATTAGCTGTACCACTACTCTGCATTTCATTTGAGAGCAGCAATAATACAGCTGAGCAAAATTTGACTACAGTAGCTTCAATCTATTCAAAGATAGCCAGAAAAACAGTGCTGCTAAAGATAATAATAAAATGTAACTTCTTTTACAGGAGCTCTTTTCTCAATAAAATGTAACCTGTGGATTACACTATTCTATTTTAGTTAAATGACTGAAATGAATTATTATGTTTGAAATACGTGGAAGAGTTGAGGAAAGAATAAAAGAAGTAAATTATGAGCTCTGGGGCAATTACCTGAACTACATATGACATTCCTACGTGTCTTATAAATAATGGGGCGTAGCGAGGGAATAGAATGGAGCTACCATGGCCTCCTCAGTTATCTTGTGTCTCCTCTAACCACTTTCATCAAACAACTATGGCCACCCAGTGTAACTGAGGGAAAATCTACTGCCTCAGCATAACTTGCCTGGTGTCTTGCCCTATACTCTTATATCAGCTTCAAAACAAAGGTGATTACAGTTTCTGTACTGTGACAATTGTAATTTATTGATACATTGGTGTCTATGGCTCTTCAGCTGCATGACTCAAAGCCTAGGATCCTTCAGATTGGTCTAACGATTTTGTCAACTTTTTCTGGCAGGGCTAATGCACTGCAGCTGACATAATCCCAGTATCAATTCAGTTATGTGTTTTAACTTAGAAGTACTAATAAGAACAGGGAATTTATGTTAAATGGCATGCAGTGTTAGGATTACCAAACTTAGCCTGAGTGTTCATGTAGTTTAAAAAATATAACTGAATAGCTGAAGTTATAACCGAGGCACCTTCTATCCATAGAAAAAGTATAAAAGTTAGAAAAAGGGCCAGAAAAGTTGGAGCTAGTGGAAAACTTTTCTTCTGCTAGAACAATCAGGGAACATGACAGGGGCCCAGGGCAAAGGTGTCATCTCCTCCTTGGAGAATTTCCTGCCCTGCAGGATGCAGCCGTAAGCAGTCTGAGCGGACTCCACAGCTGAGCCTACTCTGGGCAAGAGATTGAACTGGCCTGTAAAGCTCTTCGGTTCTTGAACTCAGCGCTGAAAGGCACCTTGTGTTTAGATGTGTCCAAGCACTGCAAACTAAGAGGCCAGCAGAGGTGAAGAGTCCCTCAAAAGCACTAGCTCAGCTCTGGGGAAAACTGGTTTACACCTTTCTGCTTGATTACTGACTTCCATAAACTACTCTTTGCAGGGCTGTTACATTCTTTTTGACTTTGTTATTTAAACACATCAGTTATGGACCGAAAAAAAAAGGCCATTTTTTTCAGTTGTTTTAATTGCTTCTCCTCAATTTTCACACTGGTAAAGAAATTCTGGCTTTTATTGTGTTTTCTTACACAAATTTCTGAAACCATGCCTATTGTCACAGTTTCCAGTAGCTTCTAGTGCCTTTCTTATGATATTTTCTCAATGTTTGGAGTCCCCAGCCCCTTTCATATTTGATCCACAGTTCCTATTTGATATATATGTAATATGTCTTCTATTTTGTAGTTTGAAATAGACTGAAGTGAGATCTACCATTTTCATCACTTCTGCTTTGTGGATTCCTTCATGTTTTTGAATTTTTTTTCTCCCTTTCACATGCTGTTGTGTGGTCTCAGTGGCAGCTACTGAAAGCAGAGGTGTATAGCTCCTTATAGAAACAGGTTTTCTAGGAGAACTCCTTGAATTAATGTACTGTTTGTGTACAGTAGCTGTAGCATATAAAGTGTTCTGCATGTGTGTCTCACCCTTTATATAAATTTCTAGCAAAGTAATTTTGTAGGGTGAAATTATTTGAGACTGCCAGAGTTCATGCACACTTTAAAGTCAGACGAATATACAACAAGTGAAGCTTTTTTTTTTAATATAAATTCTTAAATTAAAGACGTTTGATGTAGCTACAAATGGAAATGTTCTTCTACCAAGGAAACACTTTGTTTTGCTTTGAATTTTTTTTTTTTTTTTTTTTTTTTTTTTTTTTTCCTTTTG
>WBNO01028781.1:117458-133245 GCA_013400575.1 Peucedramus taeniatus | reverse complement strand
TCAGGTCAAATGCAGTGTTCTCTTATGGGTCTGTTCCTTTCAGCACAGAAAGTTTAAAATTCTCAGCATCCAGGATTCCAACAATATATCACATAATGTCTTTCTCTTTTTAGTTTTTGTTACACTGAATGTGAAATCAAAGTTTTTTAAATATAAATATAATACAAATGCAATCTGGAAAAGTAGGCTGGATGACTGTATAGCAATTAGAACTTTCTGCTTTACATTTGTCTCAGCTTAGGGAGTGGAAATCTGGTTTGTAATACAACAGTGAAAAAGGCAGAGCTTGTGCTAAGACTTTTGGACATGGGACAAATGTCATAACAAATAATCAGTATATTAACCAAAGCAAGAGATTGAGATAGTAGAAAAACCTCTGTTAATAGAAAATCTTTCCCTCTTCCCTTTTTCATTATCATTTTTTTCCCTTTTTAAGTTTACGGTTTCCTCAAGTACATATTATCCCTAGAAAATGTTCTGCAGCTTTGGAATTGCATTCAAAGAGAAATACTAGTAACTTTAGCATGTCATATCTGAATACCAGGAAAGCTTCCCTCTTCTTTTACCAGATGTTGTTATCATGTGCTGCAACGCTCAGCTTTCCCTTGGTTGTCCAAGCTACATTACAAATTTCTGTATCCTTTTGCCTCATGTTCTTAGAAGGGGGTAAATGGTCTAAAAAGACAGACTTGATCTGGTGCTTATAGTTATTGGAGAAATTGAAATTGTGCTCGTTTTCACAATGAACATTTTCACATCCCATTAGCATAATTTCTTCAGGTGGAAGATACTGTCCAGAAAAGCATCTGTGGCATCAGGAGTCTAAAGCCTCTTTGGCTGGATTATGCCCTTTATTGCTCCAGGCTACAAATTCCTTTCATTTACTTGACTTATATAGCCAGGGAGCTCTTATATTTCACTAGAAATGACTCTATAATACATTCCATTGCAATTATATTTCCATACTCATTTAATTTAGTGCCAAGCAAAGAAAAAAATCTAATCTTCAGCCTACTGGTGTTTTCATTTGTTTTCTTGAGTATTTCTGTAGAACCTCCACCTCAGAACAGACATTCAGGCAAGATGAACCTCAGCCAGTGCCAAGATGCCCAGCCCTGCCATTAGCTCTGCATTTGCAGACATATTTGCACATATAAAAGTCCCAACTCTCTCAAAATGCCTGAGACTGACTGCAACAGCTCTGAAAGACTGTGAGAAATTTGACAGGGAGAAAAGAATATTTTACAGTTCCCAGAAAGGTGCTGCTGCATCTAATTTATTACACAAAGTTTGGGGATGCAGTAGTTAAGAGCCTTCCTAAATTAGATGATCTGCTAGTGGGGCCACTAGGATGTGGGCAGTGGATTTTCTTTGTATGAAGCTCACTGAAGAAAATGGATCACTTTTGCTCAAAATCTCATGCTCACAAAATTTCACGTGTCAGTTTTAAGTGCAAAATGAGTCTCCTGAGATTCTGAGTTTTGAAATATTTGTGGAGATGCATAGACACTTTCACATAGCTTTATCTCAGCACTGTAAAATTCCCATGATTTCTCCTGAATACTCTGTGACTGTATAAAACCCTGAAACAGTTGAGAAGGATCAGATCAGCCTGCTGTTGTAATGGGGGGAAGTTCAGACTACATCTGTTCTAAGAAAAAAAATATGTACAAATGTTGTGGATCTTTTAGCTATTTTCCTTGACTAAATATAGCATAGTGAGCCTGTCAGTCAATGACCTGAAGCTTCCTCAGCCTTTTGGGGGGAGTCTTCCCTTCAAAGGACTTTTTAGAACCTCTTAAGCAACCATCTCTGAAGCTTTTATTTTACTGTCTGGTCCCACTGTTGCTGAAAAAAAGAGATTAATCAGCAGCAAAAGCCTCTTACGCTTGTCTCTCCATAAGATTTATGCATCAAAGAGCACTCTGCTCCAGGGGTAAAGGTCACTTTCACAGATACATTTCCCCATATATCGCCAACTGTTTCTACTTTTCAAAGAGCAGTGGGTTCCCTCATACCAGCTCCGTTTCATGACTATGTTAAAAAAAAAGCAGTTTAGAAGAGAAGCTTTCTCCATTTGTCTCTTTTGAAAGGTTTTACAGATAGGTGATAGTATTGCTTTTTCTTCAGTTTTTGCTACTTATTTGAAATGCATTGTGTGCCACTTTGAAGTCTTCTGCCATGTTCAGAACCCCAGTGCTGTAGTCACCAAATGAACCTTGATGGTGTCTTTGCATTTGAGACTTCTCCGGAAACCAAGCAAAAGAGAAGGCAGAAGAGAGAGAGGTGGTCTAGGAGCACCAGGCTCACCTTCATCTTCTCAGTGTGAACAGGAGCACTGGGAGAGAAAATGAGAAAATTCTTAAAGAAACTGAGGTGGGAGCCAAAGAAAAGGAAAAAGCAGATCAAGGAGTTAGGAAAGTACCAGGTAAAGGTGAGTGAGGCTGGCAAAAGACACATTAAGAATCTGAGAAAAATGACTACTTTTGCTGTCAAACCTAAAATTATCAAGCACTAAACTAGTTCAAGCTGAAGCAGTAACTGTTTGCATTTAAAACTGCTTCTATGTCCATTTTCATAGTTAAGACTTATGGACACAAGGATTTGGATAAATCGAATTCTTCAGGTCTATAGAGATCCTTGATGCTTCACCTGGAATAATTCAAATCAGCGTGACAAGATGTGATCTCTATCTTTTTACATACCCATACTACTGTTCTGTAAAAATGAGATTATAAAAAACACTCTTTTACTTTTTCACTTTTCAACCTGCCATTTACTTATCTTTCTAAGAAGTATGTACTTGAAAGTGCCCATTACATCACAAAAAGTTTTTAACTTGCTAGAGCTCACTAACCACACCTTTCCATAAACATGAAAAGATATGATTAGTGAACTCTAGCAAGTTAAAGGTTTAAAGTTTTCATACTTTTCTTCTGTCTTCTAGAAGATGTTAACAAAAATTCCGTACATTTAATTGTTAAATAAGAAAGGGCAAAATTTTCTCAGTAACTTTATTACTCTCCAAGTAGTCACAAAAAAAGTCAGTCAACAAAAGCAAAGAAAAATCTTTCAGCCCTTCAATAAACAGCAAGAGCCTATTTTTGTCAAAAATGTTATTCCTTGCAAAATTACAAGTTTGTCTTCAAACAAATATAGAATTTATTTATGGCGTTGTTGTTGTTGTTGTTGTATTTTGCTTTGGGGGGTTTTTTGCAAACAAAGTTTTTCAGACATCTTTAGTTCTTTGCTAAATGAGCAAAAATCACAAGCCCAAACAATTCTGGTATGACTTTATGACTTTGTCCTTCCCATTTCAGTGACCTCTTTAGAGGACATTCTGGTTTCCATTTTCCATGTGCATCTTAGCTTGACAGCCTGCAGATATGCATATACAATTGTAGATATACATATACCATATATTTCCCCTCTATTTTAAAGACATGGTTTCATTTTCCCCTCCTTTTATTGACAGACTTGTCATTGATTCCAGTGTTCATAAAAGCAACGATGACAGATAAATGTCTGTAACTGAACAACCCACAGTGGAGTTCACTTGTCTAGCAGGTATTTCTTTTTTGCTTTTTCCTATAGACTTTGTTTCCTTTTCTCTGGAGGAAGTGTATTTAGGGATTTATGGATTATTTTCACTGAACGATGTAAAAAACATAGAATTTTTCTGGACAGCAAAGTCTCCTACTGGTTTTTTTCTTCCCTACTGCATAGGTTCACATTTCTTTGACTTTGATGAAACATTAAAAGTTTTATTCTAACTGAGTTCGCATTTTGTTTATTTAGTATTCTTCTGTTTTGCAAGGGAGAATAAGACTTCTTGAAACCTTGTAAGAGCTCATAGCTAGCTCTCTCATCAGCCCATGTAATATACTAGCTGTTCCACAAAAAGCAACTTTATTTTCTATGGATCATTCCATAATACTCACAAAAATGTTTACTTTCATCTCTTAAAACGAGTTTTATGAGAAACAAACTTGCAAAAGCTACCAGTGAGAGAAAGCTGGTTGCGGGAAAAGGAAGAGCAATCACAACATTAGAAGTGGGGAGATTCTTTATGGCAAAACTAGAGCCTTCTAAAACAAAATGCAAGTTGGCAGCTTGTGAGGCAGTTGGTAGGGCTGAGGTTTTAAGCAGAACTTGGAGAGAAGCTCAGGTGCTTTTCCAGGAATTTGAGTCAAATATGTCATCTGGAGTGGTCTCACCTGTCAGCACAGACAGTTCAGGGAAATACCAAGACCTGTCTCTTTGTCCCTGTTTTCCAAAGTAGAGCAAACTGAATTTAACACATAAAACTTGCAGTTCTCTCCACCCCCCTGCCCCTTTCCTTTCCCCTGTTTTATTTGTCTAGCAGTTGCCAGCAGGGATCAGACACTAGGAACAGTTCAGTCAGCACCTTTTTCTGGGGCACAAGCACCAGACCAGAATTTATTGGCTTTATTCACTGCAGGGATGATCACTACATCCAAGAAAGAGCCTCTCCTGCAGGGTAGTGATGCTTTGCCACCAGCCCAGTCAGCCGGCTCTGACTGCAGGTTTTAAGCTTTGTTTCATGCCCCTCGGGCTGAGAAAAGCCTGCTCCTTCTGGAATGCTAACCATCCTTGTGGGATTGGATGCCTCTGTTTCATCAGACAATAAATTAGAGAGCTCGTGTTGGACTGGAAGTGACCATTTCACCTAGCTCGGGTTGGGGATAAAGAGACGTGGTTGAGCTCTGGTTTAAAAGACGGGCCAAGAGTCATATTTATCAAGTGGATCTCTATCCATCTTCTGGGTGGAAAACGGTAGCTGAAGCACTTCCCCTGCCGGAGCACACTTTATAAAGCCGTGGGGGGGTTGGGAAGGGGCTTAGTGAGAACGGGAGGCTTGGGGGCTGCTTTGTGGGGCAGCCTGCAGTGACACGGCAACCCAGACATATGGTGTCATTACTCAGCCGACACAAATTTGACACTTGGTGAATTTATTATATTTTGGTTTGCTCCTGGTGCCTGAAAGGCTTTGCAACTGTCTCTTCATAAGGCCTGTCACAGATGTTGATGTATTTTCCTCCTCCACAGCCAGGTTTTACTGTGGAAACTGATACAACTTCACGATAGAATTTCTGGATGAATTATTCACGCATTGCATGCTTTCTGCACATAGGGGGTTGGAAGAAATCCATCCTATTCAATAAATGGCCTCTTTAATCCCCTTTAACAGAGAATTTTCCCTGACTTTAAACCATTTCTATTATCACCTTTGTGATCCTAATGTTTTGTATAACGTATTTATAGTTAATAGCTTTGTTAAATTTTTCACTATATTTCACCTTAACATGCAATTAAATTCTCCAGACACAGTGATGAAACTGATACATCGAAGAGACAATAAACCATATGGCCCAGATTCTCATCATCTTAACTTTTGGTAGCCCTTTTTTTTCCTTTTTCCTTTTTTTTTTTTTTTTTATCCTGCAGATCATTCCATGTCCAGTGATTTATAGGCTAATTCCTGAAATATCTCAATATTTGTTGTTGTAGACAGAATGGGCTGCTGCTAATGCCGGTACCATCTGTGGAGATGATTTTTTAATTGAAAAGAATTTTCAGTCTTGAGAATAGAGAGTTGGATGAACTCATCACTGCCCCCTGAGAGAAGATTAATGAAATGAAAACATATCGTACTGCTTTAATACCTGGAGAAGCAATAAGGATGCATCAAGTGACAATATAGAGCATGGTGCGTGGGGGTAAATTGCTTTAACACAACAGGCAAAGTCCATCCAAGAATTAAAAACTGCATTTGCTGTTTTAAAAACTATTGAGTATTAATACTTTGTACCAAAACTCCTGATTACATTTTCTTCCTGACTTCTAACTCCAGAAGCAGAGTTCAGATTCACATTCTCTTGCTCTTGACCCCATATGCTATAATTCACATTTCCAAAATAATCCTGTTTAATTTAGTACTAAATAGCTACTTGCTTATAGCAAAGTCTTGAAATCAAATGGCTGCACGGATATGAATCTTATCCCAAACTGGTGATACTACTTTTGAAAGACAGAAATAAGTAAAACTATGTAAATTGATATTCACTATCTAAAATATAAGAGTCCTAGTTTTGTCTTAGTATAAAGCTTTCACTGCCTTGACAAGAATTGGTAATTTAAAGCCTATTACATTTTTCCTCAGATTACTGTGCTTTGTATATTATTAATACAGCCTGCATTGCTGAGTCTCCAGTTCTTAAATTGGAATTTATATTCATATTTTGGAAAATTGCCTTTCTCCACAAAGTTCCATAAATTAAGATCTCAGCCCTGAACTCTTATGGCAGTATTCAGATATGGAAAATATTGAAACTACCTGGCCTCCACCCCAGTGTTTTGTAGAAGGATGACTAATAAGCATTTAAGGTATTATAAATAAGAATTTCCCAGAGTGTTTCAATTTATACAATAACTTTAAATGAAATGCAGAAACTACATTATTTTTATGGCTTTAGTAAAAAAGTAGTGCATTTTCTTTCTTAATGTCTTTCCCCAAATAATTGCATATTATTCAGAAAAGTACTGTATTGAAAATAAAAACTTAAATTGACAAAATCTTGTCATTTCTACATCATGGTTCCATAAAATAAGAAACAGTACAGCAAAATATCTTTTGATCATTTGAAAAAGAAGATTTCTTTTCAATAACTTGTAGCTTTCTTTTAAGTTTACATAGAGCAGGAGACTTTCTTGTAAAAACGGATTAACCTGAGCTGGACAGACACCATCATTGTTTCCCAATCTGAATCCTAAACTCTAGTTTCTCATGGTCTAACCAAGTTAGTAAAGGAAAACAAATTGCAACATTTCAGAAAATATATGCAGTTTTGAATGATAAATATCTCATTGGTAAATCAAACAATGGAGCAAATATGGAATTCCAGTACTTATTTAACTTTGCTTTTTTGATATTAATACACATACAACAATCCAGTGAACTGCCAATGATTCAAGTGTAAAATTTGGAGATCCATTTCTGGAGCTAGAGAATCACAATGTGGGGCATTAAGTTCACACTCTCCCAGACAGGTAGTGACCTTATTACACTGCTTCTGTAAATTTGACAATTATGCATTCTGAGTGATGCTTTTCTGCTCTTTTAGTCTTTGAATGCCTTCATAAACTACAGGAAGCTGCTCATAAGTTGAGGAAAGAAAGAAACCATCTAAAAATTTGATGTAAGAGCAGTAGAAGACTTTACTCAGACTGGTTACAGTCATAAAGTTGTATGACACAGTCACACCTTGGACAAAAATAAATTTTTAAAACCCCTAGCTTAGAATAATTCATTTTGGTGTTGTGAAGAATTGCACAGGTTGAATTGTACATCATTCATTTACTCCCTTTGGCTGGTGTCTCTTACACATGCCACTTGCCATGCAAGCACTTCTCTGGTTGGAAAAAAAAAACAATAACAAAAAAAAAAAATCTATTAGTAACTAGCCAGTTGCTCCATTATGATTGCTCTTGGCCCAAAAAAAGTTTGCAGTTACTCAGCCAATAAAAGTTGCATAAGTTTGGGACTGTGGCTTTTTTTTTTTTTTCCTAAAGGTACTGGCCCAGTTGAAACTGCAATAGTAAAGCCAGTATGTGCTACTGGGCATGCAACATCTTGCAATGATTGTAAGTCCCAAAGTTAGTATTTTCTAGAGTGGACAACTGTCCCTTTTCACTTGATGCCAATTCTTTGCAGCTATGTGTCACTGTGCTGGCACAAGCATGTTTGAAGGTTAGCTCTGCTGAGTTTCTGCTGCTGAGGAAATGCCCTCGAGGTGCAAAGGCTGTGAGCAATTTCAGTACAGGGCTGGTGGAAGAGTAGCCAGGAGCTGCTGTTAAAAAGACAGCCACACTGATCCTCTTTGCTTTAGCTGACAACAAAGCTCTCCATCTCCTTTTTCCAGGCTTGTCTGCATATGTGCTGGAGGTACAAAGAGCAGTGAACCAGAGGGCCAGTGCCAGACCCCATGCCTTGAAATTCTCTTCAAGCCTTGTAACCTTTCCCCTCCTTGAAGTCCCTACTGAAAACTCATCTCTCACTCAGGCATATATTAAATTACAGATAGAGAATGGCTGGGCAGGTTTGAGCTATCTAGGAACAACGTGCATCCAGCCTGTTCAGCTGGAAGATCACAGCAGCAGCACTGAGCATCAGTTCCCTCTTCAATGCACACCCCAAACACATGTGAAGGCTTTTATGAGTCTGAGCTGAGCCTCTGTCATGCAGTCATGCTGCCAGAGAGGAGCAAGCCCAGCCCTCAGGAGGTGCAATATTAGTGATATTAGTGTAAGACCATTCCCTCCTACTGATGCTTTTTCAGCCCCAGTCTGTCCTACAACTCTATTACTACAGACTGAACCCAAGAATGAAACTTCCCTGTAGCTTCTGGCACAGTGCTGCCAAATCTCCCAAACAGCCCTGTACCAGCACAGAATAACAATCAGGTGAACATCTATTAAAGGAGAGCTAATTACAAGCTCAGAACAAGGGAATTTTCTCCTTTATTTTCCCATTTGCATGATTCTCAGCATTTAATCTTTTTTAATGCTTTGGTAAATTACCTGCAGTTCACAGCCTTTGGAAGTGAAAGTAGTTCAGCTTCCAGTGCCATCACTATGGTAATACATAAAGACTCAAACAAGGAAGAAAGAAATAGCAGGAGCAAGCCACAGAAAGAATCCTTTTGTCCACCATAGATGTTGAATGACAATTTATATTATCAACAACAATACTTTGAAAGATATGAAGTTTTGTTAGTAATAAATATTTCAGCCTTCAGCCCTCCATGCAGACCACCTTTAGAAGCCTGTGTGCCTAATGGTCTGCAGTCTGATTCTACAATTTTTTGGGCTTCTAATGGCAACTATTGCAACTACTGCAGTAAATAAAATTTGGTGAACCTAAAAAATGGAATGTCGGTGACAGGTCTTAAAAACCTGATATTCATTGCTAAGCATTCTGCTGGAAAGTGTGGCTCTAAATTTATTTAATTTCCCTATTTTCTAAAGGAGTGCAGTAAGGGAAAAATAAGAGGGAAGAAACTGAAAATTATTCTGGGGAATTACTCTATTTTACTGAGTTGTTGTTATGTGCTTTACTTTAACAAGCCAGCTTGAAACTTAGAGGTGGCCCAAAAATGGATGATGTGATACAATGGGAAACTGTTCAAATTCAACACAGCTGAAGAATAGCCTGTTACTTGGCAGGTATTTTGGCACTTACAAATACTTTTCCCCCAGTCTTTTTCTTATGCAATATTTAATCTCATTGTAACTATTTTCCCACTTCATTCTGCTTGTCATTGCCACCTTGCCAGTTGTGTTTTTGCAGAATGTATTTTAAGTAGCATTTTTATATTTGGAACTTTGAAAGTAAATATTTTTTAATGTATGCAAGAGTAAGCAGGTTTTAAAATCTTCCATTCACCTTGGAGAATTTACATTATTTTATGGCTAGTATATATGTGCAAGAGCAGAGTGACAGAATAACAAATACATCAGGTAATAAATATCACCAGGTTTCCTATTCAGAGTAGTAGAGAATATAAATTTCTTGACATGTTTTTTTTTTAATATGATAATATTAAAGAATTTGAAAGGCAAACCTTTAAACTGCATTCATTTTAAAGAGAAAAGTAAAAAACTATAAAACTTGCAGGAAGGGTAATCACTAACATTTCCTTTTGATCAAGAACAGTCTCAAATAATATTGAAAATAAACTAACCTAGCTCTGTTAGTATTCAGTGTATACTTTATGTTCCCCATATCCAAAGACAGATGTGTGGTGTAACAAGCTTTAGTATATAATCAAAAAATTTAAACCTAAAATATTGTCAATAACTTACCTCTCACACTTCCTTAGTTCCAGTAGCTTCTTTGTGACTTTGGTGTTTGGGGTGTGGTTTTTTTTTTTTTGTTTTGTTTTTGTTTTTGTTGGGTTTTGTTTGTTTGTTTGTTTGTTGGGTTTTTTTTTCTTTCAGCACAGTGGAGGCCTATAAAGATCTTTCACCATCTATATTTTGAAATTCATGTCTCTGTCATCTTCAGTCTATTGTTTCTGCATTGGTCTCCAGCCATTCCCATGTTCTGCTTTCGTTTGGTTTCTTCCTGACTGAAAACAGACTGATGTTGACCCAATTGTTGGGATTTGGGGAACCTTTAAACCTTTAAAGGCTCTCTAAAGGCAGCGCCTTGGATCTCTTACTAACTTCTGACCCCAGAGGAAATGAGCTGAAACAAACAGGACTATTAATATAGGTCTTTTCCTAAATCCATACTACCAAAGACCTCTTTGGCCCACTGCTCTACTGTTGGTCTGTAACTCTGTGGAATGGAAATGGCAGGATCTGTGCAGAGAAGAGAAAGAGCTGCTCAGTTTTACTAGTTATGGTTTTTATGTGTAGCCAGTGAATTCTGCCTCACCTACTCACAGCATTTTTAAATGGTTTAACTCAGAGGTTTTAAAACTTTTCAGCCATATGAAGGTCAAACTCATTTTTCTGGTGTTTAGATATCAGCACACAGAGTTAATGGCTGTTGGAGCAGTCTCTTATTTTTGACACTCAATCTTGTGATCAGGAGCAAATAAGCCAAGGAGTGATGCTTTTTACAAATCTGCTAGAGAGGCAGATATTGCCCTGGATGTTAGCAGAGTCTGAGGTGATTCAGGAAGCAGCTAGAGGTCTCTGAAAAGCTTTGGAAGAGTTTTAATGAGTTTTCTTTGGGAATTCAGCGGTCTCCATGAAGGCCAGGTCTGATAAAAATAACAACTATTTACCTTAAGGGTTCTCAAAACATGAGCCAGGCTTTTTGGTCTCTGACTTTGAGTATGGTTACATGCAGCAACATTTTTCCTTTTAAATGGAAAAATGTACAAGCACAGAGTAAAGCACGTCTATTTTTGATTGCATGATGCACTTCAAAGTGATCCAGGATGTATTTTAGGAAGAGGAGGCTGTTCTCTAGCAACCACAGTGCCCAGTGAGATCTTTCCAGTAGCATTGGAGAGACAACACTGGGTATGACAGAACATAAAGTAAGAAAGGGGGAAATTTTACTTTTTTTATGTAGGAAATTACAATTTTGACTTTCAGAGAAGCCTTACCTATAACAGTTCCTTCTCTGAAGAAAGTAATTTTCTCTGTTATATAGCTTGTGTGATGCTTCTTTTTCAGTCTTTTGCATCTCACAGATGGAAAATGCTGCTTCTAAAACACAGAAACTTTGCTTTATGGATAAAATACTGTAAAAGAAGTTTGGCAAAAAGTTTTCATGTATAAATACTACCCTAGAAGCGGGCAGAAAGTCAAATCCCTAGACCTAAGCACTCTCAAATTTAGAAAGCTTGGCTCTGATCAGAGATTTTTCTTGTGCTCAGAACATGTTTACCTAAGCATGATCAGAATGAAAATCATTTTATCCCAATGAAAATTAGTAAAAGGACACTCCATGCAAAACAAGTAACCATGGTGTGAAGTTGGAAATAATTTAAATACAGCTTCTTAAATTGTGAGTAGCTATCTTCTCCATCCCAGCACCTGTAACAGTTAAAATTTAGATTTTCTACACATGAAAAAAATCACACCAGCTGAGCTTAAATTATTATTGTTAAAAGGTATTTTTTTACTTTAGCTCTCAAGGTGCAGCACTTGTAATCCAACTGTGTTCCAGTCTGTATCAGTCCCACCATACATGGGACAAACACATTGGGTGTTTGGGTAACTCAGTGATGAATAATATCTGCATTACTAGAAGGGAAGCATGGTAAAAATTGCAACCCTTATCTTCACTATTGTCATCTCCAGCTGCACTATAGACAGCTGCTGGAGGAGGAAGCTCAGTCATTCCATTACTTCTTTTTGTCAAATTTGTGATATTGGTTTTGCAGTTAAAGTTCTTTTCTAAACTAAATGATTCCATGAGTCTATCAGTGGAAGAAGCTACACAGACACCTTTATTTTTGCTCAGTACAGACTGACTTTGTGTATCTTGGTTACATGAAAGAACAAGGTCAGTAACAATGCAGCCTTTTGTAGATCATTT
This sequence comes from Peucedramus taeniatus, assembly GCA_013400575.1. Lineage (NCBI taxonomy): Eukaryota > Metazoa > Chordata > Aves > Passeriformes > Fringillidae > Peucedramus > Peucedramus taeniatus. The sequence continues at coordinate 121,163 of WBNO01028781.1, read as the reverse complement.
TTAAGGTAGCTCAATGATTAGGTTGCCTGTGCACTTTGAATTTTTGCTGGCCATTTGATTAGGGATATGAGCTGCCCTGGTGAGGTGTTCCTCAGGTAGAGTTGTAGCTGTACACTTGCATTTATTTCAGTCTAACTGTGTCTGCACTCAAATGTGATACCAGTATGGACATTAGCAAGACATTCCTAGCAGAGCCAAAACCTGAAAGCAGCATCTTAAGCCACTGTTCTCTCTTTTGTCCCAGTCCTGGCTCCCTCTGCACCAGTGCAGGCTGCTGGGGAAGCTGTGCACCTGCATTCTCTGCTTGCTGTTCAGTGAAATCATTGCTTTGCTGAAAGAGTGTGTGCATGTGCTCAGCCAATTGCCCAGCAGCATCTCTGGCTGTACCTGACAAGCCATGATGAACTGAAAGAATCTGCTGAGAATAATGTATCCATGTGAATCTGTATTTCCATATTTATTTGCTCACTGTCCTAATCCTACTGGCAGATCAAATTTGCTGCAAAGTGTCTTTCTGCTACATTCAAACTATGCAAATTGATGTTTAGACTGACAAGCAAAAGGGAGACTGATGGACACACCATGGACAAGCAGATGAGACAGACTTGGGAGTGTCAAGCAGACATCATACTCCTGTTTTGGGGCAAGAAGTTGCTGCTGTCCCTAGAGTGGTGATGTAAACCATCTGCAGTGCTCCACCAGGATCTTTCCATACTGCACATACAAAGTAAGAGCTCTGTAAATGCTCTCATTTGCAAATGCTGATTTAGCATATCATAAAAATACATCTCTAAGATGCACATTCCCCTTCTCCAGACTAAGGTGAGATGAAAAGGAAGCTTTTATCAGGTCAAGTACTGAATGTTTTCCAGCTAAAACCCTCTTTGAAAGATATCATCACATATTTCAAAACATTAAAAAAGAAGTAGTATAAGTTAGAAGTAGTTCTAACTGTATGTTCAAGTAGATGCAAAGATGGAGAGAGACTTTTTAAAAGGGCAAGTAGTGATAAGACAAGGGTCAATGGCTTTAAACTGAAAGAGAGTAGGTCTAGAGGAGGTATGAGGAAGAATTTCTTTATTGTGAGGTTGATGAGGCACCCGAACAGGTTGCTGAAAGAAGTTGTTGATTCCCCATTGCTGGAAGTGTTCAAAGCCATGCTGGATAGGGCTTAGAGAAACTAGGTCCAGTGAAAGGCATCCCTGCTTATGGCAGAGGGGTTAGAACTAGATCTTTAAGATCCCAGCCTAAATGGTTTGCTGCTGATGATGATGATTCTGTGATGTGAAGTCAGACACGGCCAGCTAAAGAAATGCAACAAGCAACCAGAGGAAATGGTATTATATTGTTCCCTTGAACTGTGTCTTATTATTTAATTGAGATACAAAATCCCATCACCAATAAATTATTTTTCTTTGCAGTATTTTGAGGACCTGTAATTGAAAGTAGCTATTTTGTAGAAAATTGAAAATGGGTGATACAAGATTTTGACATATGTTTCAATGTGCAGCAAAACTGCAAAATGCACCCTTTATTATAAAAGAATGGAAACCACAGGCTGTGTGTACTGGAAAAAAACACTTAGTCACAGTTTTCAACTAAAGGAATAGTTCTCATTATTTAAACTACCGTTACTTAAAGTAAGGATACTTTAAATGCATAAATAATCAATTATTAATGAGTGAAAACTGATAATCGGACTAATCAACTTCTTCCCCATTCAAAATCAGTTCAGCTAGTGTTTTAATTTGCTCTTCAGTTATCAATTTTTTTCTTCTTGACAGCCTGTGTCCCTTATTACAGTGCTCTGCTCCTAGACCAGATGATTATTTGAAACACACAATTTTATTTAAAATAAACAGTGTCTTTCAAATGTTTCTGGTTTTGAAAACTCTCTCAGAGATTTACTTAAAACACATCTCCAAGAAAACAAGAATAAACAAATGAAGGAATCATCACTAATTTATTTATAAAACTCTTGGGATTTTGCATCATAAATTTTGAACTTTTGCCATGTAATTAATTTGAGTCTGAAAGAAGCCAGGATTTTCCAACACTTTGGAGTTGATAACTTTCTTATAAATACTCCTAAAACAGAAATAACCAGTCTAAAATAGCAACCACTAAGCTAGTCTTGTTTGGGTAATTGTAACATTGTGCAGTGAATCTTGAAGAAACTTGTACTGGGTTCAGAGGACCTCATGTTACCTGAGAAATAGACTGTCTAAAGACCTTATATGGTCCTAGGATTTAAAGCTGGTGATAGAAGATGGTTCAGATATAATATATGGGAAGTCAAGCCAGGAGGGCAAGTGAGACCAGGCAGAGTGCTAATTACATGCTGTTTTGTGGATATGGTGAGATAGATACAGAGCTGGAGGGGAGCTCTGTTTCCAAATGACATTTCTGTGTTGTTGACATATTACACGTGCTGAAAGAAGCCTGCCCAAGTCTCTTGAAACAGGGAGGAAGCAAAGGAGAAAGATGACATACACATGATGCTCTACAAGAGCAATGCAGCAGAGGTACCAATGAGATACATTTGAGACACACAGCAAACAGTAAATCAAACTTGTGAAAATATAGAGGTAATTTTTGATATCATGGCAGTAGGTGAATGCAAAAGCCTCTTCAGCTTATTAAGTGTAGCAGTTCTCCAGTGTGAACACGGAAAGAGAAATGTGACTTTTCACCTTCTGTGAATAAGTAAACAATTAGAATAATGTACCTCCCACTGAACTCAGTATGTAGGCATCCTTGGACATTGCAGTGGAGACTAAAGAAACTGTGTGTAGTTGGGTCTTTGCTCCTGCACAGTGGTGAGGGAGCAACTGTTGTGAAAAGCCAGGCAGATGCTCTCAGCTGAATTGATTTTCAGCAATGGCTTTCATCAGCTGACATGAGCTCTGACCCCATGCTGTGTGTTTGCTTATGGCTGCTCCAGCTGCTGGATGCAAGGCTAACTGCAGAATAGGCAACAACAAAATTCAAGGCCCAAGCCAGCATCTGCAGCTGAAAACGGCCCTTAAAGAGGGATTTGGTGATAACTTTTGTATTTATTAGACATATTAGCTTGGGCTCAGTGCCATGACTCATCTCTAACATGCTTCTCAAGTAAAACACACCTCAGTACTTGGGATTTGGTAGTCTAAGGCAAGAAAGGAGAAGATGTGAGATGACTCTGAAATATACCACAACATGCTAAAAATCAGTGAATTGTGTATAGATCCATTGATAGGAAGATCTTTCAAAAGTCATAGTGGAAATACATGTCTTTAGTAAACAAATCACAGTGAATGCTCATATCATCCCTTGAACACAGCATGCAATATTAAACAGGGATATAGTAATAGATAGTCCTGTTTCTGCATGGGGCAGCTTTTATATGTTCTTAAATGTTAGGAGGACAGGAATTAAAATGGCTGCTGTATTCAAGAATTTTAAATCCCTTTAATAATCCACATCACATGTGAATTGTTCAAAGAACCACCTAAGACTTGCTCCTGTTCCCCCTGCCAATTGAAGTGATTAATGCTCAAGTGACATCAAAGAAGTTTTGTCTATTTCCTTCAACACAGCATTTGGCCTTAGATCCCCATTCAATATACTGTCATCAGTTAGCCCAAAATTATCCCTTGCAAATAATGGTATGTAACACTTCTCCTCTCCTCTCCTCTCTTCTCCTCTCTACTTTCTTCATTCTTC